>KN500755.1:0-24851 GCA_000787155.1 Scartelaos histophorus | reverse complement strand
AAAAAAATGCTGTGCACTAGATTTCCATCCATTTTCCTATTGTACATAGGAACGAATAGTGTTATTTCAATTAGTAAAAAATAAAATAGGTTAGGAATATTCCACTGGTGTTCTTGGTAGGCAGTGCATTACCTATTTTTATCTATAGAGGAGCAAAAAAGAACGACACATAATCATGGTTGTATTGTCAACCTTGTCCTGACGAAACTGCAAATGCATCTACTACATTATTATAGTGAACATCAGATAGTAATAAATGAAATCTAATACTATTATACACTTCTCAATTGCAATTAAAAAGTATATATTAATAATAAGTAGTGGCCCTAGGATGGAGCCTTGAGGCACGCTCATAGTGACAGTGTAATTTACCTTCCTGTTTGTAAATAAAACAATTTTGATAGCACTTATTCTATTAAAAGTTATTGCTAATTTATCTATTTGAGGTGCATATGTTCTTTTGACTCTTGTTTGCTGAACTTGCTTCTAAAGTTCTGAGCACATCACTGATCACTGCTCGTGTCATCCTCATGTTATCACCCTCACTCCTCCATCTCCATGTCGATAAACGCATTTAAACAAGTTCACTTTCTGACAATTTATTCAGTCCATATCATGTGACAGCGCGCGACAACAGTTGTTCTGCTCCCAATCTCTTTAAGCCGTAGACGATGAGGCTGCTGATTACAGAAGTGTGTGGAGTCAGTGAACGCACCATGGCAGACACACAAACATAATGGAGATAAGGAAAGAGTCTCAGCGTAGGCAGACAGTGGGTTATCAAAGCATCACACAACAGGGATGATATGAAGGGGGAGGGGCCAGGAGCGAGAGGAGGGGGTCTTTTGTCATGTAACAGGTGCCCGTGTCATGCCTGATCATTATGGGTCTACTTCACTGTTGCATGCAGTTCTGTTTGTGACAGTAATCCTCATTCACAAGACATTCTGTTTATATCTTGTTGCCAAAAACAATGGCATCACTTAGATCCACCCAAGGCGATACACAATGCAGACCTCATTTGTGTACTAGCAGTAACGTAAATATTTGGGGTACTGTCTTTGGCCATGAAAAAGAATAATTTGTAGAAGTAGTTATTGTGGCAGACCAAGACTTAGATTTAGACAAATTTTATTCATCCACAAGGGAAATTCAGTAGCTCACACATCACATTATAATATAAGAACAATGAGAAAAAATATAAACTGTAATATATAAGAACAATGAGAAAAAATATAAATTGTAATACGCAATTGTGCAAAATTAAAATATATGTTTAGAAAATCTTTTAAAGCAGACCAATTCTGCTAAATCAAACTTTTCAGAGCTTCTAATTTACCCTTTTGAAGATCTATCTCGCATCGTTCAATATGTTTGCATTATTTTTACCGATTATTATTACTTTCACTGCCACCGGTCCACACTCTGCTCCGTACTTACTTCATTCTAAAATTTTAGTTTCATAATCGGCGATAAGCGTAGGATTAGCAGAGTGCTGCTTTCTTGTGGTGACGTTTACGGTGATATCAGCTCCATTGGGCCTCGCAATTTTCCAACCTGGAAGTCAGTGGAATTGTTTCATTTTATGATGTTGTTTTAGATCAATACTGTGATTTAAAATGTCCAAATTATATCATATCGATCCATGCGTGTCATAGATTAGAAATATAAAGCAGACACAAGAACATTATCTTCTTCCAAATCTTTTTCTTCTTTCATCCTAGGTTTCCTGTTATATGGTGCCATTTTGAGGACAGTTGACCATTCAAATTATCTGAGTAGTTGTAGTTAAAGTTGTAATACATAGGACAGTTAATAATGGAAAAAATATAGGTAATATGTAGAACAAAAACATTTCATAATTCATATATTTTAAAAAAAGAAGATAATTTAAAAAAAAGTGTTGTTATTTTAAGTTTGTTTTAGGTACAGGTTTGTGTTTTTGCGTTTTTTTTTTATTAGTTCTATTTTAAAAAACAAAACAGAACATAGTATAGTTAAGATGATTTTGTACATTCAAACTAGGCACTCTTTTTGACGCCTGTGCTAAAATGTGACTTTATATTATGCCAGGACCCCATTTAGTGAAAACAAACACCAGTAATTTCATTCAAAGACCGTTCAATTACAACCTGTGATTTCCAACATCTCCCAAAGACATGTACACAAAAATACAACCTGGAGTATATTTTGCCTTGTCAAATTGAAGAATGTTTTTTCATATTTTACGGTATTACCCAAATCGCGCCAAATCGCAGAAAATGACTGCTCCTTCAACTGTGAGCTTGAATAAACATCGTAATTATAAAAACAAGCACGCGTCCCTTACGTCAATACAATTTACCGTAATGCTGTTGTCTGCAATGCAAATAGCTGGAATTCTTCAAATATTGTCCACAACGTTGCAATTGTAGAAGACTGTGCCTCTCTGCCTTTTATGTTTTGGTTTAGACTTGTCCAAGATATATTTAGAGTCTTAAAGTAAAGTCACAAGTTGTTGTTGTCACGCTGAGATGACAATATTGGATTTTGATGTTTTTTTTCTGTAGTAAAATACAACTAACGTAAAATTGTAATTATGTTTTGTTCAAAAATTGCTCTGTTTGCTTAACTGGGTTCCTGTAATAGGGCTGTGCAGGATATTCTTGTTCAAAACATACCTAGAGTTCTGTTTGGTTTTCTTCCTTCTGTACGTGCCAGTGTATTCTGTGGGTGGTTGGTTGTGGGAGTTGAGTTTGAGTTTCTGACGCCTCACCATGTCTGCCCACTTTTATTTCATTGTCAGTTTTATTTGGTTGAATTTATTTGTGTTTTAGGACCTAAAAGCGGTTTTTATTGGGCTGTAGTTTTTAAAAAAAGGTTGTGTTTATTGCACAGAATTTTTTCTCATTGTTTTGTTGACTAGAATATTTCTTTATTCGATTGGAGGGTGCAAACATGGATTAAAACATTTTCACTTGACTAAGGACACTTTTCTTGCCCCATTGGTTAATTCATGTAAGGATATTGAAATTGAATATTGAAATTGAAAATAGGAACTCTATATTCCCTGTGCCCTTGGTATGGTATGGAACTATGAACCTGGGTTAATAGTGCCTTGACCTACAGATAGAAGAAGTTTTTCTCATTCAATCAATCAAACTTTATTTATGAAGCACTTTTCATACAAAAAAATAATACAAAGTGGTTTACAGTGATTAAAACAATCCCACATTTTCTTTTACCACCCACACAGTTACTTGCACACTCGCACACGCACACACACGCACACACGCACGCACACACACACACACACACACACACACACACACACACACACACACGCTAACATGCTAAAATACATAAAAATAAATAGTAAAATAATCATTCTCAGTATAAAGGCATGTCAAATGTCATGTGAAAGCTCAAAACCTCCAGGATTCCCTCCCTGAACTGCAAAAGCTGCACTAGCACTGGCTCATGCATGCCTGCAGATGCTGGGCTTTATGTAATGACCATTCAGATCAGAGAGAGTCCACTTAGTTTTAAACCAACTGGATTTCAGCACTGAAACAGGCAACCCAAATGAGAGACTCATGTGAGACTCATGCTGCCTTCTGATTGGATCGTCTTGAGAACCACAACATCTAATTACAACAATAAACAATCATGTCCATTGTTTTTGTAATTAAGAATAAACCAGCACTGGAATTGTTATCAGTAAAAAGCTATGTTGGCTTTGAACCTGTTTACCTCATATCAGGGGACACATGTAGGTCATGTTTATGGAATTAAAAATCCAAATCCTGCAATTCCTTTAAAGTGTATCCACATATATTTAAACTAGTCAAATACGCTAGGTTAGTTTATTTGCCATTTGTAGTTCAAAACACACTGGAAAAACATGTGCAGAAGGCTCAAAGTGCACCACGAACCATTTAAAACGCCACATAAACAAATAATAGCCTCATTAAAATAAGATTATCTCTAAATCACCAAATAAACAAATAATAGTCTCATTACAGACATAAACACGCTAAACAATCCTAAGATTAAGGAGCTAAAATATTTAAAGGTGTATTATACAACTAGTATTATCTGCATGTTCTTTGTCAGCAGTGGAAGGAGTACTCACTTGTGTTACTTAAGTAAAAGTACAGATACTGAAGCAAAGAAATACTCAAGTAAAAGTAAAAGTATAACATGAAATAAGCTTCTTGGGTAACAGTATTTCAATAGCTATTTATAAAAGCACTTGAAGAGTAAAAAGTAAAAGTATTTCAAATGTGGTGATTTTGATAAAGAATTAAATTTATTTTTCCCCCTTAATTATTATCCTAATTTTTATCTGTATATTTCTGAAAATACAAACATGTTTAAAGTAAACTCTCAGCCTTTATGGCAGGTCTCAAACTATAATAAAAAATACTTTTACTTTTCATTCTTGTTCAGTGTAGTAGAGTAAAAAGTACAGGTACTTGCTCTAAAATGTAGTGAAGTAAAAGTAAAAAGTATCCACTATAAAATCTGTACTTAAGTATACATTTAAGATACCTTAAGTACAGCCTTTTACTTTGTTACATTCCACCACTGTTATTGTACTGTATTGTAATTTTAAATATATTTATTTTACATTACATTTATTTTATGTATATTTTTGACCCCCTTTATATTATTTGTTCATACATAATTTTTATGTCTTTCGATAATCTTGGCTTTACTATATCTGTACACAGGGGTCACATGACATCTACAGTAGTGGCCCTTAGCTGTTCTTCTCCTTATCCCAAGTGTCTCGATAGCACCTCATCCAACCAGACCATCCAAACCCTCCTGCTCATCTCCACTCTCTCTGCCCCCTCTCTCTTTCAGATAAAGAACCCAGCGAAAAGAAGGCGGACGCCAACCCGCCCGAGGAGGTCAAAAAGGAGAAGAAAGAACCAGCTAAAGAGAAGAAGGAACCCAAGGAACCTAAAGAGGAGGCCAAGAAGGAGGCCAAGAAGGAGAGGAAGGAATCGTCGTCGACCAAGGAGAAGAAAGAGAAGGACAGAGAGAAGGAAGGGAAGGAGGCGACCAAGGAGACGAGCAAGGAGACGGGAGACAAGAAGGTGTCCAAGAAATCTTCCTCGTCCAAGGTCAAGGAGAAGAAAGCAGAGGCAGAAGGTGTATGATAGGAAGTGTGCAATAAGCTGTCTGCATACACACACATACAAATACACTTTCATTCTACTGTTTAGGTTAGACTGGAAAGAAGTTTACAATAAGAAAAATACCAGTACTTGAAGATAACCACTTTACACTAGATGACCTGAGTTGGTTAAAGCTGCATTATGTAACTTTTCTGGCGAGGGGGTGGTCACTAACTGCTTCTCTCTTTGAAGATATTATTACTTTGCCTATAATAGTTCGCAGTATGGCATTAAACGGATCTATCTTTAAGTAAATGACACACAGGTCAAGCTACATGGTGATATAATGTTGATACTTCAGTTCTGCATCTATGTGTATTGGTGGAGTGGTCAGCAGTTACCATAGTAACACAATGCACATATTAGCAAACCCAGACAGACTGTTTTAAGGTAGTAAAATTAAAAGAAAAAAATACAAATTAGATTTAAACAACCCAGTTTCATCACAGGCTAATATGTAAATCTATTTTATTTTCAGACTATTTGGCAGTTTGCTAATGTGTGTAATGTGTCTCCATGGTAACTGCTGAACATTCCAACGTAGAGGTACATGTAGAACACACTAACTACATTGTGCTCTAGATCCGTATGCCGAATGTCTCTCTTTACTCTCTAAACCTATTAACAAAACTTTAATGGCCAAAACACAAAGCAAATTATTAAGTTAAGATGTTAATTGTCAATATGAACAAGTAAGTTTAATGTCATTTACAATTTTTACAATAGAAGCTTTAGTTTTGGTCTTCTGGATACTGGAATACTGGAAATATAACCTACTAAACTAATACAAGAACCCTGTTCATTTCAGAATACAAGGTTATGACAAAGTCCGAGCTAAATTCTTAGTTTGTACTATTTGTTTGAGTCTGTATAATACAATGCATAGCTCACTGTTTTTCGGACTTGACAACTGGAATGTAGCATAAGACCCCATACAGACATGATGGTTTGTAATTCTAAATTATGCCAAACCTTGTGATTTTCTTGGGACCAAATTTGTTATTGAAATGCGAATAATCTTATAGTGAACGCCACTATTGTGTCTCTTTTGAAGTTCCATGCTAGCCTGACCTGTACCGTGCTATATAAACCCTGTCACGGCGATAACATTTGATGTCTTGCTAATATAGAAAATATAGACAACAATATTGAAACTAATTAATGGCACTAATACAATAACCTTAAAGCTGGATTATGCCCACCAAATATTATAAAATTACAATAAAACAACAAAAAAACACAACTTGAATTAAAAAAAAAACCAAAGACCTCTCTGACCTCTCCAACCACCACCAACTCCCACACACGCCATTTTCGTACTTGCCAAGGGGGGTGAAGTGTCTTGCCTAAAGACAAAGCAACAGAACTTTGAGTGCTCTAACCACCGAGTACAAAGAAACACACTACCCACAATAAATACTGACCTCCACAAACTATTGTTGTATCGAACACCAAGTCAAACTACTTATTATCGTGACCACAGACCGTATAAAAAAGTGGACTAAGGGAGTGTGACGTCACCCATAGCGTTCAGCTCCAGGCAAATGAAGCTCAGAGAGGCCAGCAGTTATAGGAGTGAATTTACAGACGAAATAGTGCAATAAAAACACCGGGGTCATGTAGAGTGAGTTAATATGAACATTTCAAGACCAAATTACGCCGCTCTATGAGTCGGTAGAGCCGGAAGCGCCTCCATGCTCACTTCCTCTTTGGAACGCAGCAGCTAGCGTGTTAGCTGTGTCCATTTCTATATACAGTCTATGGTCCATTCTCTCTCATATACTGTAGGACTCCACATTGCAGGGCTCATATCAAAAGCAGCAAAACCACTTCCTCCCAGACACAAGCTCCGGTAATAGTCCAGGCTGGAACCGCACGCTCTGGCCCCTGGATGCCCCGCCTCCTCCCCCCACAGAAGTTTCTGCTGACTGGCCTCTTCCCCCCTCCATCCTCCGTCCTCTCCCTCCTCTTACCCCAAACCAGGCCCCAAGCTGCCCACACTGCCCTGGACACGGGACGTCAGAAAGGTCCCTCTCTCCTCCTCCTCTCCTCCAAGAATAACCCGCTTTAGCCAAATTGTTCCGGGTGAATTCAGGCCAGGCACCCACACCGGCCTCCCCGCGTCCAGGGCTCCCATCCTGGGTCATGCTGAAGGACTCTGGGTACAGTCTGGTTGTTGTTGTACAGTGGGAAGTGCCAGCAGGACCAAAACAGCCAGTTGTTATTCGGATAATTCCCCCGTCAGGGCAGAAATAGTGTGTTTTCGGTCAGATTGAATTGAGTTTTTGGTTTTGCGTGGGGAGCACCTGCTACAGACTGCAACGTGAAGCACAATTTATTTAAATTTTTTGCAACACGATGCTCGAAATGGAAAGCAGGAAACCAACTTATGTTCTGTGCATATGGCAAAAACACATCTCAGTGTTATGGGCTATTGTTATAAGAAAATAACCTAATCACAACTAGCATGCTACCGCGCATTTATTCATTATAAGACTATAAAAGGCTTTCTAATTAGATGATAGCATGTAGTATTTTGGTCCCAAGAGTTGCCAAATTTGTCTGTACTGGGGCACAACAAATATTGCTTGGATAATCAGTTTGAGGGCCTTTGAAGGAGCATTGCGTAACTTTTCTTGTGGAGGGCCCGCCACTTGATTCGTCTCCATGGAGACGCCTTGTCTGGAATGTTTCACAGTATGTTTAAACCTTTCTATCATCTTGAAGAACACACCAGTCCAAATTTTCAAGGTATTTTGGAGCCTGTAATTGAATAAATGTAAGGTAGAGTTGTTTAATGCTGTACTGTGGAACATACCAAGCAGAGCAATGGCGTATCCATGGAAACAAAAAGGTGATAGACCCCCAACTGAAAAGTTACATAGTGCACTTTTAAATACATGTGGGGCAAAACGGCAAAGCACACTGCAATATGAATTATTTTGTTGTCTTTTAATTACCCAAATGTCCAGTCCGTAAACCAGTTCCTTAAAACTTTTGACTTTACTTTTTTTGCCAGTGAGACTTCCAAAAAAAAATCTCACAATGTTTAATAGTAACTCCACAAATGTATATTTTACACACTGAATTACCCTTTTGATTTATGTTATGATCCACTAGTCCATCTTTCAACATGTGTGCATTTCCCTGTCCAGATTGTTAAGCCCCTTTGACTTGAAATGTACAAGGAGTTTTGTTACAAGCTTTTTCCAAACTCACTGTCATCTTGTTGAGGTCACGCACACACACACACACACGCACGCACGCACGCACACGCACACAGTACACTCTTATGACTCTGTTGCCGGGGTAACGCGTTTTAGCCATAGATACTGTGCCAGCTTCACCAGAGACAATCCTGCCCTCTACACCACAATGTTATAACAGCTCTATACGGCCAGTGTGTATGTAGTCTGTACTTTGAGACATGTTGAATGTGTGAGGATTAAAGGTGCAATGTGTAACTTTTTAGGTAGAGGTGTTATTGCCTGAGATCTCCGACAATACAGCTTAAAACTTTAATAAATGACTGATGTTTTTATAGCGAAAAATACATTGAAAACACATGCCGCCCGCTTGTTTCCATGTACTACATGTTTAGTGCCACACTGAGCAACATTCCAGGCAAAAGCTATAACATCTCCATGGCAACAAGCAGGCGGCATACCCTCAACCAGAAATGTTACATAGTGCACTTTAAATGACTGCCATGTTGGGGTTTTCCTGTGGGCGTAAGCAGTGATAATGTGTCTCTGTAGAAGATGTAGGTTTTGTACTGTTGTATTAGTGACTTATTCAGACTGTTCCAAGTCTGTTTTTATAGCTGCGAGTGGGGAACACAGTGTAAAGTACAGCCCCGTTTATTTATGACCAGTTTAGTAATAAAAAGTCTATGAAAATCATCTGTGTGTCTTTAGTATTTATACGAGTTTTTGTGATAATGTCATTACTATTTCTGACTGTAACTTTTTCCCCTCAGAAATGTACTTTTCTGAATGTTTTATCTTGATCAAGGAAGCTAAACATTATAATCCACTCATCTGCAAATACTCCCAGGGTTTTCTCTCCCCAGACACTTCCTCAAACTCCTTTAAGTGGACTTCAAGGCGTGACCGGACCAGACCAGTGTGTCCTGGGTTTTCAGAGGCCTCCTGCAGTGAAACTATGTTCAGACCCCAAACATGCACCGGATAAGTTTCTGTTTTCTTAAGGAGTTGCATTAAAAAGTTTCTGTGTGCCACTCAGATGTCATTATTTCATTATTTATTGCAAAAAACAATTTTTTTGTCGCGTGACCTGAAAGTGATGATCTGAGTGTCCGAATCTCTGTGAATAAGAGCACTAAAGGAGGGAGCTTTAGTGAATGAGGCATTAGTGAGCAGGGTGGATGTTTAAACACAGCCCAAGTTTACTCAAATATTAAATAAAACGTTTTATCAACCAAATCTAACAAATTTCTGACATCAAATACGTGCAAATTTGATATTTTTGCATATAACAATTACATAAAAATCCATTAGTTATGTGAAAATGTGTCAGTTGTTGTTACATTTATGTTATGCAGACGAGCATCAAAACAAGATGGACACAAACTTTATGAAAATGCAAAAGGGATATTGCCTGAATCAGTGATTTCTACAAGTCAGGTCTGTGGAGAGGCGAGCGCACACACTGTAAGTAAACCTGCCTCTTAAGGTATTTTCCATCCATTAAAACAGCTGTAATGGAATAAATGCTTCTTTATATTGTGTGTTATGTTCCCTCCCCTCCTCTCTCTGCTCTCATCACCTCCGTCCTCCCTTCCTTCCTTTCTTTTCATCCATACCTTTTCATTATTGGCTGAATCGCTCCCTTCTTTCACCTCTCTGCTCTTCTGCTCTGGAACTGTCCCTCTGAGCTTTCTGGGAATCAAACGCAGGATTTGTTTCAAGATCTGAGATGTCATCGCACACAGACTATTCCCAATTCTTCTACAATCGCCCACTTTCTTTCCTTGAGAAGTTTGATTCTAAATGTTAAAGACTTTAGCAGATTGTGTTTTTCCAGCAGCAAAGACGACTGTCCACACCCGTCAGTAAAAACACAACAATTTCTGTATGTCTGGAAATGGACTATTAAACATTCGATGATCTTAAAGTAGTCGTCCACATTAGTGCTCGAGTAACTGCAGAAATATAGTCATACAGGAAAGCAGTTTTATCATTATTGTAAAGCTGCACTCTGTAACTTTTCTGGTGTAGGATTCAGCATCTCTTTGTCTCCCTGGAGATGTCACTGCTGAGCCTAGAATGCCTCGTAGAATGGCTTTAAAGTTTCTGATTCACAAGCATTTTTGTTGAGAGCAGGGTTGCCTCTTCACAGATCAGATCTGTAATTTGGCCTGATAACGCTACATGTTTGTCAGTGGAGAAGAGACGTTTTATCTCATACAGTGGGAAAAGTGAGGGACCCTCCACTGACTAAGTTACACATAGTCCACATTCTGCTAAACACAATCTTAACAGAACCGTGTGAAGCCTGCACTCGTACAATATCCAAAATTGAACTCAAATCACGTCCTAACCTTGGTTGCCAGAGCCTTAAATGACATGTATCGTTTTCTCACCCTCAGTTTATGGTAGAGTGACCAGACGTCCATATTTACCCAGGACAGTTTTGAGCCCGGTGTCCACTGTCCCAACAGATTTATCCAAAACCACTGATTTCTTCCAGTTTTATACAAGAAATGTCTCTGAGGTCCCTATTTTTGATAAATTTGTTAATTGCCAAAAGTAAAGAGAAGCATAAATTGTCACTTGTTAAATAAAATACAGAACAAAATGCTTAAAAATGACCAGACAAGAAACCGTGACAATACTGACTCACGTTTGTCATGAATAAGTCATGAATGGTTTGAGTTCGAGTTTGGTTCCAATTTTCCAATTTTATTACCAACCAGCCCAAACCGGGATGTCCCAGTTTTTCATTTTGAAAGTTTATGGACATGCCGTGCCTCATGATTGTCTTGAGAACCAAAGTTAACCACATTCTAAAATAATCTAATCCAGTGTTTCTGTAATAAAGAATAAATCTGCATTATAATAGTTATCAATAAACGCTATTTTGATTTGGACAGGTCTACCTCTTATTTGGGTTCACAGTCTTTATGAAATTTAATCAAAATCTTAGATACGGATCCTTTAAAAAACACAAGAAATACAGTTTTATCTTGTTGGGCAAACCTACCAGTTCCAGACTCGGATTCAGTAAGTTAGTACATTTTATTTCAAAGCTTATGTTACAAAAAAAAAAAACATTTACTGCATTCATAGATTTAAATTTTTATTTTTAATCCAGATGCCTACATAACCAACATGTAAAATAACTTGCTAACTCCATATGCAAACAAACCAAATCCACGCCGCTTCTGAATTAGTAAAAACAGAAGCTAACTTTAAACAATAAACGTTACTTTCCTCCAGTTAGCAAGAGGCCACTCTGATTTAAGTCTAGCCTGTTGAACTTGTGCAGAACATGGCGTGGTTAGCGTAGCGTAGCAAAGGAGCTAAACACCTTTGCTAACGAGAACGACAGAACCAGTCAGCGCTGATGAGGAAGTCTTACAATTACGCTGGGATTTTGATGACCTGCGCGCCCTGGGAACTGGAGAAAAAAAAACATCTGTAGCCTCTAGGATTAGCATCGACTTGTAAACCGCCGAAGTTCTAGCTGTGATGCTAACCAGACGTCTCCGGCTAATTCTGTGGTTTTCAGACAAATATGGCTGCCTCCGACTGAAAGGACGGAACAGCAGTTTTAATGTGGAGCGGCTGGGTTTATTTATGTGCTTTATTTGACAGGAGGAAAGACGGGACAGACTCAGTAGCGTTTGCACAAACACGAGGAGTTCGGGGAGGTCACCAAACGGATCTGGTAAGTTCTGGAGCCACAGCTGTCCTGGGGCGGATTGTTATAAATGTGGCAGCCAGTCTGTGACAAAAGCCTCTGTTAGTACTGCTAATTATCTATGCGCATGTCAACACAGCGGGGGTGGGTAAAGTGTCTTGCTCAAACTTACACAGTAATAGGGTGCAATGGTACAGTAGCTGGAATTGAACCATCAACCTTTTAGTTATAAGCCTAGCTATCGTCGCAAATGAAGTGTTCTTATTTCTTTGAGAATGAAGTTTTAGTGGCTTCAGGGGAAATATTTTTGAATATGTTTAAATAGTTGTAGATTCAGTTGCGCTTGACTCCATCTAGAGGCAAAAGTCTGAAGTACAATCGCAGCTGTTGTCGAACTGCGAGTATAAACTTATCCAAGAGGAAAGTAACGGAAGGGAAATCTGCTCTCTGCATTTGAACCACATCCTCCAACGCTGCTGGGGTAACCTGTCAACACTTTAACAAGTCATCTCCAAATACTGAGACAGAGTTTGAGTCAGGAGTACCTCGCTGGAGGATGGACTCTTCAGTGTAGAGATCCAGACCAAGAGAATATTTTGAAATAAAGCACACGCGTCCAGTTGTCAATTATGAAACACAGTTTGTTCCATCAGATTTTGAATTTTAGTCAAAATATAGAATGGAAAATTCGCAGTGGAAAAATTTCACAGCAAAGATCCAAGATTTTCAGGCAGAACCAATCGCTCATGTACGAGTGAGGACTTTTTTAATTTTACTCTGAATTTTGCTTGAAAATATTTGTGCTGATTATGTATTTATTATATATTATTATTAGTAGTAGTAGTTGTAGTTGTAGTTGTAGTAGTAGTAGTAGTAGTAGTAGTAGTAGTAGTAGTAGTAGTTGTAGTAGTTGTAGTAGTTGTAGTAGTAGTATTTTACATTTTTAACATTTTGGAAAAAGTATACTTAAAACTAAAAATTCTGAATAAAAATACTTCAAACATGTATTTAAAAAAAGTTAAAAAATTCAAACTGATAAATTCAGCTGTAATTAAAATTCTAAATCTGACAGAAATTATCTTCCTTAGTCACTTGTCACTATTTTTCACTGAAAGTTAAAGATCCTGTATTATGCAAACTGACTCTTGTGAGTTTTAACCCATGTTATAATGTTATTTCCTTACCAAAAACATCCCTGGAGTTGTGTTTTGTTTCACTCGTTTTTGTTCATTTCAATCGTTTTTCGTCTCTGTCTGCATCTTCAGAGCTCAAATACTCCACTTTATGATGTCATGTAGTGGTTCACAGCTTCAGTTCAGCTTCAGTTCAATAAAGATTGCAATTCCAGCTGAAATTATCCAAATTATTCTAGTGAAGATGTATTGACTTTGGAAGCATAATGAAGCACTTCCTGTATTACCATATCACAAGTTTGAGCGTTTTCAGTTTGAGGGAAGAATTCAGCCTAAATAGGCAGGATCTGTGCTTTAAACATGTGCAAAAAAGAAACAAAAACAGTGTAATATGGTCCTTTTAAAGAACATATACTACTATTGTGCATTCTTATGGCTTTAATTACGCTTTAAAAATGCTTTTCACATTTTGTAACTCAAAATGCACTTTATACTAAGCACCTCTGCACCTCTGTTTCCAGCGTGGTGTTTAGTCCTTAACTAAGACGGAAGAGAGAATGAACAAAGACAAATAAACAAATTAAACTCTTAGGAAATGTCAAGGCTACGCTAATCGTTATGAACACAGTTTTACCACAGAGAGAATCCGGCGTTGGTTTACAGGCTTAAAGACCGTACAGAGGAAATCCACATTTTTACCAGTGACGCAATAATCCAGGAAAAATGCAAATGCGAGACAATTTTGGATCACTGGATTAATGATAAAATGGTAAAATACAATTGGACATAAGCGTTTAATGAGGGGACAACAATATCACACGGTTTAAAGCTTAAAAAATGTCATCTTTAAAGCTGCATTGTGCAACTTTTCTCTCATATGCTTGTTTCCATGGAGATGTTATTGCTTTGCCTTGAATATTCCACGGTATGACATTAAACATATCTACAGTATCTAACATTTATTCATTACGAGCATTTCTATTGCTCAAAAATACAGTCATTCTCATTGTGAATAGGGTGGCCATTCCACAGATCTGACTTGTAATGTAGCCCATAGTTGTAGGTTTAATCTCTACTGTGGAACATTCTAGAAGTGACGGACCATCCACCAGAAAAGTTACACAATGCACCTTTAGGTTTTTGAACTCTGCGACCCCATTTGAACCTGTACATCACCTGGGCCCTCCTTCTCTGGCGCCCTCTACTGGTCACTTCTCACCTCCTTACAGTTTACAGCATTATTTATAATGGGTCAGACTTGGGGATGGGTCCACAGTGCGATCGGTCTGTTCCTCTGCGTCGTCTTTGATAAGTTTCTCTTTAAACGCCCCCGTCTGTCGGCTCTACTCTGTAACGTGGGCCCCGGCTGCAGATTTACGAGCAGGTAAAGCCCAAACCTCCATGTCTCAGGTCTGAATCTGAGCTTGAAGACGAGGGCTAAAGGGGCGGGGTTTACCTCAAAGGACAGTACACGCACACAGATGTAGCTTTGATTTGCATGTTGGAACGAAATAAGTCATGTACGTAGCCTATGTGTGATAGTTTTGGAAATAAGATACCATGAATTCATAATAATAGAATAAATTACTTAAATAAAATACACAGGTAAGAGCGTTACAAACCTGTTTTTTCCACTTTTTTTTTTTCTTTTATTGTCCACTGCACCTCGGTCTTTTCCTTTGTTACTTTGTTTGTTGCTGCATCCTTTAGGGGTTTTTGGTTCCACATTCAAACATACCAAAAGAAAAAATAAAACATATTTAATCCTTTACTTAGTTTTCCCGTGTCCTTTTATACATATATTTTGATCATTGCTGGGTTGTAACAAAGAGTAATTGTAAGAGAAACTGTTTTATAATTTACATTTTGAAGTTAGTTGAAGTTGAAGTATAGTGTAACTTTTTGGTTGGGGGCTCGTCACCTGCTTGTTTCTATGGATACTATATGTCATTCCTCTGCTTAGAATGTTCCACAGTGTGACTTTAAACAGATCTACTTTACATTTATTCAGTTACAGATGGTTTTATAGCTCAAAACTACTACATACTACAAAAACATGTAATATACTACACAAACATGTATTCTGACTGTGTGGGGGTCTCCTCTCCACAGATCTGACCTTTAACTTGGTCTGTTTTGGTCTCCATGAAGATAGAAAGCTTTAATGCCATACTAGGAAATATTCCAGACAAAGCAATAACAAGAAAATTCACACAATGCACCTTTAAAGAGTAAAATCTGGCATTTTCAAAAGATCAAACTGAATCACAGACAAATGTTTAAATAACTTTATATTGTCAATGTAAATTTTTTGTCACTGTATACTGTAGACTTAACCCATGTTGCCATGGCTACAAAAAGCTTTTAGTTGTGTTTTAATATGGGCAGGTTTTGCAAGACATAAATCCAATTTTTACAGTGTCTGAATTATAATTTTTAATCTTAAATTCACAAAAAGTCAATTTGTGATTTGTGAGTGTTGTGAGATGTAGTTACGACACAAAACTACTTCTGGTTTATCTTTTATTTTATTTTTTTCACTTCTCTGCAGCACATTTTGATATTTCTTTATGTAAGGAAACATAGTGTTTTAATCTGCTGTCCAAAAATCAATCAACATTCAAATTTAACCCTCCAGAGCACCAAGTGTACAGTGCATCCTGACCCGTGTGTTGAGTCTCGTAACAGTAAACTGAAGCCAGTGATGCGAACAGCGTCTGTGTGGGGCTGTAAAATGTATGAGGGCCCGTCACTGTCCCCTGGAGGACCCCCTGCCCGGTCAGCGCTAACCCCTGACCCCTGTTAAGGCTTTAAAGGCTCCGCAGCTCCAGTCTGACCACCTCATTACACTGTCTGCCACACAAGTACACCCTAAAATACTACCCAAACTTTACTATTTTCTGATCTATGTTCTTCTCTGTTCCACCGTGTGACGTCATGTGGTGATACAGGAAGTGCGCGAGTGTGTTTTAAAACTTGATGCGCCTTCACTAGAATCATTTGGATCCTTTCTGCCCTGGAATTGTGAATCTCCACAGAACAAAAGGATAATAAAATAATAAAGGATTACTCAAACACGTGTAAATGCAACAAAGGACAATTTCAAGTATGTTTTTGAGGAAGTAGTGTCAGTATAAGTTACATTTTTACTGAGAGCGGGCTCGCCTCTCCCCAGATCTGACCAGTAACTTGGCTCAGTAGCGTCCCCCGATATTTGCCTCTGTAGATCGATGCGTTTAATGACATACTGCGGAAGATTCCAGGCAACAAGCAGGCGGCAAGTTACGTAAATCTCTCTTAATTTGAGAGTCTGACAGTTTTTTCTATACTTTTTTTTTACTATTTGATTTTCCTCGTCATTGTTTGTTTAGGTGAATAGACTTGACACTTGTATTCAAACGCACGGGATTAGCGTGGTGGTTTGAGGAATCATCTTGTATGTAACAGGAAATGGCTTGAAAGATCCTCTGACGAAACAGTATAAATTGTCCATGAAAACGTGGTGTAATCTGGGTTGCGGTTAGATTCCGCACGTTTTAAGGTATATAATAAACGCGCAAACTATCCATGACTTTAAGATAAGCACGGCAAATCCTTGTTGTATGTTTGCCATCTGCAACGAGAAGGTATCATAAAGAAAACACCTGATTTAATGGTACAGTGTTTATCTCTTTTATTTTGGAGGCTTTGCTGCTTGCTTGTCTCCATGGAGATGATATTGCTTTGCCTTGAATGTTCCTTAGTGTGACATTAAACTTAAATCTTACTTTTAATACAATGATTTGGTTATTTTATTGCTCAGTGTTCAACAAAAAACATGCATTCATACCACAGATCTGACTTGTAACTAGGTCTGGTGACATTTCTTGCCTGTCACCATGGAAATAGATAGACTTAATGCCATACTGTGGAACATATCAGGCAAAGCGATTACGTCTCCATTAAGACAACCGTCCCCAACAAAAGATTCACTGTGGACTTTTAAGTACGCTAATATTTATTATCTTCATAACTTCAAGTGTGTAAGTGTTTCTTCTCTTTGCAACACTATTATACGCCGTTTCCATGGTAACTGCATTAGATTTTGGACATATACTCTCATAATTTTGGGGAAATTATCTGCGTTTATTTTCCATATGGATTGGATTGTTGTGAATTCAGTGGTTCTTATAGCGCTTATCAACAACCAGAGAGATGAAACTGCATTACAAATTTCTTCAGTGAATATAAAATGGTAAAATGCTAACAAAATAAAATTTCAGTTTCACAGTACAGCATTAAACCTTTCTATCTTCACGGAGACCAAACCAAACCAAGTTGCAAGTCAGATCTGTGGAGAGGCGACTCCGCTCACAGTCATAATGCCTGTTTTTCTAGGTATTTGAGCTATTAAACCACCTGTATGTGAATAAATGTAAAGTAGAGCTGTTTAATGCAATACGGTGGAACATTCCAGATAGAGAAATTACATCCACAGAAGCAAACAGCTGAAGGACTCTCAGCCAAAAAGTTATGCAGTCCACCTTACATTTTTTCCTTCACAAATAGTTGTTTTCACATGAACTTTGGTGCAGTTGTGACCATGAGTATAGTTTGGCTCAGATATACAGAGACACATAATAGTTTTGAGAGCTTTTTAGTCCCTTTTTTAGTCAAACAACGAAAACTACAGCTCTAGACTAAAGATTCCTCTTAAATAAATGACGAAAGTATTCACTCTTAAAAGCTTTTGTCCAGTTTTGTCCAGAATTCAATTTTCTTTTGCAATCGACCCAACCTGGACGACGGAGGGATTAGCAGACAATATGCACTATTGTTTATTGCATGATAGGCTAGTCAGCGTGCTGCGTAACGGCCCTTAAAAGTCCCCTTGGGTAATAAAACCACTCTCCCTCCTCTCTCACTTGAACACTTGCTAACGTACCACTCCTCCCTCCCTCTCCCCGTCTATCCCCCCTCTCTCTCTCTCTTTTTCTCTCTCGTAGCTACAGCAGGACCGGTGCGCTCCTGCCCGTAGACGCTGTTCACTCTCTGGCCGCGCTGCCGTCGGAGGGGGCTCGGTCTGGAAGCTCCGCGCGTCGCAGCCGTACAGGGGGAGGTCCCGGATCGAGCACATGTAGGAGGCAGGACTTCTGGCTCTCGTGCGCTCCTCTGCCTCTGGACTGACCGTGGCACTGTGAGTGGAGAGCACCAGCGAGCGGAGGACGCTACTGACGCGCGCACCTCTCCACGACGCATCAGCGGCACGGCGTACACGCAGCGTCCGGACACTTTTAGCGATCAAATACCTCAGTCATTACGCGGATACAGCTGGTGTTTTCTTCATTCGTTGTCTCATCTTGGTGCACCGGAGCGCGCACACGTCTCCGGGACTGTTTCCACACTTTCACGTGCGCTTTCATCTCCGGACAGCCCGGTTCAAGAGCGCGACATGCCGCTGTCTCCTACATGTCTGCGCGCTTTTGTCATTATAATGTGACTCAGGTCGGCTGTCTGTGAACGCACGACAATGCGACGCGACATCTTCTAAAACACCTCTGGACACGTTCTATTTTTATTTTATTTTTTCATATTCTGTCTTTTTTTTTCTTCTTCAAGTCGCGAGGATGTTGCCGTCCACCTGTAGGCTCGTACTGTGGTGCGTGCTGCTGCTCCAAACGACGCACTCCTCCTCCGGGCTAATTACAGGTAACGTTGCAAACATGGCTTTTTAATCTACTCTTCACTATAAAGGCCAGACACTCACTCAGTCCCCGGCACTTAGCAGCGCAGGCTCGGGCTTCTGTGGCGTTTGACTCAAATAAAAGGCGCTGTCAAGTTTGTGATGTGGGCACCGATCCGGAAACTTTGCAGCAGCGTGAACAGCTAGTATAATAATTAAGACTGGCGTTTTTCGGGGGGCTGCGCTCGGCCACTTTCATGTGCGTAAATGAGTTAAAGGGTGGGGTAGTTAAATGTACGTGCCCTTATGCCACTTCAAAGCTCGTTTTATCTGTTAACTTCATCTAAATCAAATATATGAGATGTAATATGTAAAGAATAGTTTGTAAGTCTGGGGTTGCAGGCAGTGTCTGAGTTGGCTGCTTGTTAAAATGCTTTTGGCTATAGTTTTTAAATTTAAGAGCAAGGGCCAATTTGTGATGTTAATTTTATATTTAGACTCAAATGTTACCGCAAATTGTACTAGACTGTCTACGGGTTGCAGGATGACGATTTGGGACCGTTGCCATAGAGATTAAACAATTTAAACAGTGTCTGACTAGGCTACTCGTTTAAATGCTCTTGGTTATAGTTATTACATTTAGGAGCAAGGGCCAGTTTGTTTTGTTACTATTATATATTTTTACTCACTAATTGTATTAGCCCATCCACGGGTTGCAGGATGATGATTTAGGACAGTTGCCATGGTTATTAACGATTTAAAACAAACTATTTTAGCGTTTTGAATGGAGAAAAAGTTCTCAAAATTCTGCTTACAACAAAACTAATAGATATAAACGCCATATTTCTATAAGCAGAATTCTTATTAAATAGTTCCATCACTTTATACATTTTCTGCGTAATAATTAAAATATTGGATATATTGGTTATTGGAATTCATGCGTAAAGCTGTCATAATTCTCAGAAAAAAAAAGTGGTATTGATCCAGTCACTTATCGCTAATCGCTAATCTCACCCCGTGCGTAAAAACAGTCCCATTGATTCTTGAGTTAAAAGTTGTAAATGAAAATGTCTCCGTGGTGCCAGCGCGTCTCCCTGTCTCCCCGTGTGCCTGTCTGTCGCCCCGAGTGTCTCCAAACTCGGACCTGTCTCGTCTGTCACCCCGCTCCTGTCCTGCTTTACGCGCACACTGGAGCGCTCCAATTTTACGCGTAAAGGGATCTTTTATGGCTATTAATTCTGTACGACTTCCTTTTTGTTATGAAAGTATTTTTTTATGAGGAACTAAACCAGATCTGACCCCGCGCTAACCCGTAATGACAAAAATAACCGCAATTAATTAGAAATGGGCATGTCTGAACCTAGAGCTGGAATAAACCTGGAATAAACCTGGATTAAACTTTATCCAGTGCGGGATTTCAGCAGGTTTTAACTCGGACTACGGCGGATCTAAACCAGGACTAAACCCGGACTAAACCAGGACTAAAATTGGTTTGTACAGACTGATTTGTGGCCGCTCCATCGCCACAACAAAGAAAACATTGATTATAGAGCAGAGCGTGTTGCCCTGAAGCGATGGATCGGCCTATAGAATTCACATGATACGCGCGGGAGGTCAGAGACAGTGTATAAACCGTTATGTTGCGTGACGTTACGTTACGTATGTGGTGCGTTAAAGGGACATCGTAAAAAGAAAGATGGCACTGGCAGAGAAAAGAGAAGAAATTTGGATCACAATCACAAGGGGAAGTAAAATAACGCAGGACTTTTTACATATCATTTTTGTTTCTTGTTATCATCATTTTATTAAAGGTGCACTACGTAACTTTTCAGTTGAATTGTCTGCCATCTGCTTGTCTCTATGGGGATGATATTGTTTTGCCTAGAATGTTCCACAGTGGTTTGGGGCTCCTCTATCTTGCAGAAAGTATAGTTGGTTTTACTGTTAAAAACGCTTATGAAAAACGTGCAGTCTTAACGGGGCCCCCTCTCCACAGATCTGACCTGTAACTTAGGTTAGCCTAGGGCACTTTAAAAATCACTATGTTGCATTATCATCCTATAAATATCAAAATAAGATACTGTATCTATTGATCAAAATGGCAAAAAAACAGCCTCAGAAAAGTTACAAAGTGCACTTTAAAAATCACTATGTTGCATGAACGGGGCCCCCTCTTCAAAATAAGATACTGTATCTATTGATCAAAATGGCAAAAAAAAACAAAATAACAGCCTTTTTTTAAAATCATATTATTTAGTTCTCTATTCACTGCTTCTCTGCCTCCTCCTCCAAATTTGTACATTTTGTCATTTTGATGAGGTCAGTCTTGAAAGTTTGCTATTCTGCTTTTATTGATTAAAGTTAAATGTTCCTTATATGATTTTTACTGTCTTAAAACATGAAAAACTGTCCCCAAAACATTTCTCCTCACTTACCTCATGCGTCCTGAGCATCCTAATAATTCTAATTCACCACAATGCGTTTTGCAATCACCGTAAAGCCAACTAGCATGCTAATACACACTTCTTGCTTGATAATTAGCTGGCATATTTTTACCTCCAGGGCTGCTTATACAATACAATACAATCTGCAACTTGAGCATGACATATAAAAAAGCCAACTAGCATGCTAATACACACTTGCTTCATAATTAGCTGGCACAATCTGCAACTGGAGCATGACATATAATACAAATGTAGTAAAAATATACATTGCTTAATTATTCTCGTTAGTATTTCTATGTAAATCTGTAGCTTGTATTGATGCTTGAAGATGCTAATTGCTGTATTGGGATTCAAATTGGACCCCATTTGGGCCAGTGTATGTTCTAGGTGTGTCTGGTTTCCATGACAATGAGGCAGGTCCCTAAGGTGGGCTGGGGTAGGGCCCTGTGTTGTTTTCATACCAAATGGGTGCTTATCTTCGATTGTTTAGACTTTTATGAGCGATGATTAATGGCACACGTCGAGTTACTGCGTCTCCTCAGAGCCGTGGTAGTCTGGAGACGTTTAATGCCCTGAGTTTTGACTGACAGGTTTATTGGTGTAAAGATAAGAGATTATGTTTTGCTCAAACGTTTATAATGTAATGTACTAATCAAACCAAAACGATAATGAATGTATTAATTAATAAGAGTAGAAAATCCAACCCACAAATGCCTTTTCTGTGGACCTGTTCTAAGTTAGAACAGAAGTTGAATTTTGATAGAATATTTAAAAATTTACATGCGTTCACCTTCATGTAAAACAAAAATTGGGACTAAACTTGGACTAGAGCGAAACCAAACCAAGTCTACATCAAGACTAAAATGGGACTGTCTCCATGGAGATGTCATTGCTTAGCCTGGAATGTTCCCCAGGATGGCATTAAGTTTAAACTTGTATAAAACTTGCTACAAATCAGATGTGTGGAGAAATGACCCAGCTTTTTAGAAATATTTTTCATAAAACAAACACAATACATGGTAAATAGATGGTTTTAATATCTTGTAGAGCGTCCATGGAGACAGGAACCAGAAACCAGCCCCCGAAAGTTACACAGTGCATCTTTAAATCATCAAATTGAATGTGTTTCTATATTGTTTCTTTCATTTAACTTGATATATTTGTACTACTTGCAATTCCTTCATACAAATCTTTCTAGGAGTGACTATTGCAGTCATAATTCACGCACTACCTCATTTCATCAAATCCACCGTCTCTGGATTTCGTCTTCCCCTTTCGTCTTTCGTTTAACTACAGTGTTTACATTGTCTCCGTCCTAACTTTTGACAGATTGCCATAGCAAAGTTTTATGACTCACGTTACCTCCCATGACCCCTCTTCTCAACACAACTGCAGCTACAGGAAGGAAGCTTTTGTGTCGTATCCCAAACACTATTGACCCCCTCGCTCCCCCTCGCACATCCTTATGGAGAGGGTCTTCCGTAGCGTCTGCCCCGGTCCACATGTGGCTCTAGTCTGGATCATAAAGTGTGTTTCGAGATAGTTTCCTCTGCTGGGGTCATGTTACATTTTACTGACTGACTGCAGGAGTTTAAGTGTCTTTAGATGTACGGAGGGAGCGGAGCGTAACAAAGGCGCAGTGTGGTGCTTTAGAGATCGGGTTAAAGAGGTGGACGTGAGACTCAAACCTGTCACCTCCACTGTTGCTTCACCTGTCGCTTCACCTTTTAGCGCGTCTGTCACCTCCAGTCATTCCTTATTTATCTTATTTTGATCTCAAGAGCTGGTTATACAATATGTCTGTACTGGTGTGGGACTATTTTTGCTCAAATACGTGATAAAAATGGGTACAGGGTCTCGCCTCACCTGCCCCCTCACCTTTCACCTCACTGGTTGTCTCACCTGTTTTTACACCTGTCACCTCACTTGTCAAACATATTTTACACAGCGTTTTGAGGACCAACATAAGCTGGTTCGGGGAAGTGTTAAGCCAGTCGTACACTGTGCAATTTTTGGCTCTTTCTGGGCTGATTTTCCACTTCTGCGACTGTCGCAAGAAAATCAAACCTGTTTGAAATCCAGCCGCCTCTCGTGAGGGTTTTCCACTGTTGAAGTGGTTCATATAGTGTGAGAACATGAATCGTGAGCTGTGAACTTTTAAACCCTGTGATTTGTTCATACAGTTTGAGCTGGGGCTGAATGAAACGATCGAAAATATCACCCTGCATTAGTGACATGATTTTAGATACTCAAATTTAATCGTGTGGAACTGATAAAACGGACTGTCCAGGTGTAATGTAGATAGTGTTAATATTTCAAACCCCATTTTGACATGTTTGATTCTCCTGGATTCCAATAACACATCTGGAGAAGTCCATGTGTTTGTTTTATATTAGGTGCAGTCCAGGAGAAGCATTTAACTGCGTGGGGTAAAAACAGCCAGGAAACCATTAAGATATTTACTCTTTTGATATTTCCTCACTGGTTTTAGATCAGCTGTACCGATTACAGTGCGTCCTCTGTGGACTTGTGCATATTGTTTTGGTCCACTGCTCTAAGTGAAAGTGAAACCTACTTCAGCTTCAGTCTGATTATTTGTGCTGCAGAGAGAAAATAACATGTGTAACAGAGTCTCTATCCTGACTGAAAATAAAATGTTCTACGTAAATTAGAGGTTTGTACATTGATTTTGGTAAGTGTGTAACTGCAGCCACTGTTTTATAGACAAATGGTCTTGCCCAAGAACACAAAGGAAGTATTAGTTAGAAGTGAAATAGTTAAACCACCAAAAATGAAATAGCAAAACAACAATTCTAAAACAAATTAAATCTATAGTGACTGTTAGTATGATGCTGGGTTATCCAAGCAAATAGATAATGGAATGGATTTTTAAATGTTACAGAAATGAATGGTCTGTTACGTGAAAACTGTGAGCATTTGTGGAGCACCGTTGCACCATAAATCAGCTCTTTAGTGAGGCTCAAAGGTTGATCCAATATTTGTGGACAGTCGTCACTTACAAAACAAATTCTTCCCTTTATCTAAGTAGGACGCTCTGAAACACTGCACTAACACTGTTCCAAACGTACATGTCAAAGGCTAATGAGCTTAACAAATACAGCTACCACACATGCACGTTATAGAAGAGTGGCTCCTGGCGCTAGCGTCCTTATCAGTACAGTTTATTTAAGGCATGAAGTCACGTCTGCTGCTTCAGACTGGGGCGCGTCCAACTTCTCATCTAGATTGGAATATTTTATATGTTTTTCTTCTCATCTGCAGGTACGGAGGCGAGCTGTGAAAATGAAGGAGAAGTGTTGCACATCCCGAACATCACTGATAACCCCTGCATCACCTGTGTGTGCCTGGTAAGAACACATGATTTATCACATGTCCTGTGGTGTCGTAATAGAGCACGGATACACTAATCTGTTTTCTCTAAAAGTAATTGTAGACGTATTGTAGGGCTAAATAACATGTTCCAAGAATGTATTATTTTTTGGGTTGATAGAGGAAACCCACCCAGACACACCAAGAACATGCAAACTCCACACAGAAA
>JACN01113388.1:0-33274 GCA_000787155.1 Scartelaos histophorus | reverse complement strand
ATCAAAAACTTTTGATTATTTGCCTTTTTAGTTTCCCTATGCAAATCACAAAAAACATGGACTTGAATATCAGGTCCAAATTCCAATTAAAATGTTTTACTTTTTTATTTTAGAACACAGTGATATTCACACAAATTTGTGAATAGAGTCCAAATCAAGTCCAAGTGAAATTAGATGGTCATTGGTCACTGAATAGGAAAGTGGAAAATATTTTTTTTATTTAAAGTTATAATTTGTACTCACATTGTACAGGATCATGCTCAGTGTGCTCACAAAAGTGCCGTTGCTGTCCTTGATGGCTACAGTTGCAGAAGAGCTGTGAAAATATGTATATTCCATTTTTTATTTGCATTGAGTGTGGGAGTCATTCACAAGAGAGTTTTGCTAAAAGAAAAATTATACCAATGTTCTCTAACCTTTAACCTCTTCATTCAGATTATAAATATTTTCCGAGACACACATAAAAACTGATGTATCTAAGCACAGTAAGAGAACATTCTATTCTCTACTTACGATGCCAATTGCGAGTTATTGACCAGATACTCCAGGGGGTAGCTGCAACTGAATTTATACATCAGACCAGGTAAGTAGCTGATTATAGTCGGGGGGTCGGGTGTGTCGATGAACCCGGAGACATGCCCAATCTGAACCAGTGACATGTTGCCGTAAGCATTCACCCCATAGGCTGTGGACACCTGTTCAGAGAGATACGGGCCTGTTGTGTACTTTGACCATTAGTGCTGAATAATGAATTTCCGCATTGATTGTGTCTTTACCACCAGGTTGTTGCCGCAGGCCTCCAGCGTGCTCAGACTGATGCTGAACAGGAGCGTGGTGGGCAGCGTGTTGTTGTTGATGAAGCCCCTGCAATGGCCATCGTTATGGTGACCGTTGAGGGCCAAGTCAGCGTCAATGTAGCCAGAAAACAACACAGGACAGAAGTTGATCTTCAATGTGATAGTTTGGACCCCACAGTATACATCTATGTCCCCCTCTCCTGTCAAGCAATAAGTTTAAAAGTTAGTGCGTCATTATTAAGTTGTACTATAGTCTACAAAAAGTATTATCTGTAGCTTTCTTTTCTTACAAATCCAGCATTCAAGTAGCCACAATGTATCCTAGAGCAAAGTTGCCCTGGTCAGTCATACCAACTTTCTTTTAAAACAATAAAAGGAGAGAAGTCTGGGTTGCCAATTTAAGGTATTTCATCCTCTTTGCCTGCAGCGCCTGTGGCACTGCTGTATAAATCAGGTAGTGTGTATTTGCTGCTGGTTGGAGAGATTTTGAAATTGTAAGGCTCCATCAGTCTACCCCAGAGCAGTTGTGGCTACACATGCATTATAGACTGATGTAATAGCTCCTTTACTTGTTTGAAAACTGCTAGTCCAAGTATAAGTTGTTAAGAGAAACTTTGTCTACTGCATTTCAAGTTTTCTTTTTTTATTATTATTAAAGGTGCACTACGCAACAACTTCTGGTGAAGGGTCCACTACCTGCTTTTCTCCACGAAAATGTTATTTCCTTGTCTAGAATGTTTCACAGTACAGATTAAACTTCACAAGTACATTAAAGCACTATGTCACATTACAACTGAGATCTGCCCCTATTCACAGAAGTATTTATTGTATTTTTGAGCAATAGTAACACACATAATGCTAGATGGATACATTTAATGCCATACCACGAAATATTCCATTGAAAGCAATAACATTTCCATGGCGACAAGCAGGTAGTGGACCCTCCACCAGAAAGATTACGCAGTGTATCTGTGTAAACTGCAATTGCCTATGCACAGAAAAAAATATTTTGTTGAGAAATTTTTTTAGTAACTAAAGCCAGAAGCAACCTCAGAGGGATGATTTTTCCTATGTACACTGCTACATTTGCGTTTACCATAGCACAGCACCTTTTCATGGCTGTTATCTTCTATTATCAAATATGCAACAGCTCAATGCAGAAGGATGATATCAGGACGCGTCTCACCCGGGAACCTGCTGTGGAAGTTGGCATCACAGTTGTATCCATTGAACTGCGCAGAGACTGAGGCTGCGTTGCTCATCAGCACCAAGATAAAACACACTGGTGTCATCTCTGCACCTCTGCACACCGTCATCTTCACAAGGTCAGCATCGCATTAACCACATTCCTTGGGTACAACGCTCAAAACAGCACTTATCTTCAAATACGATGTTCAAAGACAATATTTCCTCTAGCGCCAGACTATTGGTGCCTCTGACCTCTATCAAAGTACCTTCCTGGTTCCTATAATCCTTCTCTCTCCTGCTTCCTTTGCTGTGTGTTTCTTGACTAACTCATTTTGGCCCATGTTCATCACACTCCCCTCTTAATATCACTTTTTTCAAGCGCTTTTTACCTGTCTCGCCTGCAATAATAGGCTGGAACCCCCCTATATTCAAGTTTGGGACAGGCCTAATTCTGCATGCCCAATCGCCCCATCAGCTTTATGAATATCTGTTGTGTCCTCAGAGATGAGAGAGATAGAGGGACCCATTATCCATAAAACGTCCAACAAAACCTGCTCCAGTGCCATACATGGGAAACTCCATCAGAACTGAATGCTTTGGACAAATCTTTTGACGGCGCCCAGAAACCTGAGTGCTCTCCGAGGGGTTCTCACTGGTTTTCCCCTCTGTGCGATCCGTCTGTCTCTACCTCAGCAGGGGGCTCAGCCAGGAATTAAGCTGTCATCGACCAGAGCTGTGGCCCACATTCACATCAACATAAAAGTCAACTCACGGTCTGATGCAGGGCTTTATGGAGCTAATTGTGATGCACAAGGCAGCACCTGGAGTAAAGGCATTCAACACTTGTATACACTGCACGGTTTGTTTAGCGCTGCAGAAAGCTAAAGTGGAAACCTAGGTTGTTTTTACACTTAAGATCTCTTAAGATGACTTTTTCACCCAGTTTACCTTTGCAATGCATACACAGAACTTCATTTACAATTTAAAGAGATCTTGGAATGTTTTACTTTGAGGTTAGTGGTGCTGAATGCCTGCACTGAAGATGAACTTGTCTGTTTTGATGTCTGTTTTGATGTCTTGTAGCATGCTTGGCCTTGTCATATTTATTAGCTCCTCTCCTCAATACAATGGAAAACCATGGAAAACCATGGGCGTGGAATAACAAGAACTGCATATTATTATTGGACTGGTTGTCTGTGTGTTTTTGTTGACCTCTGCCAGCTCTCTCTTGCAGAAGAGTCTTAATTTTAACAGGACTTGTTAAATATAAGTATAAAAAGTTAAATGGTATATATATTATAGTGTCACTTAAGGTCTGCTCTTCAGGTGAATTAGCATTTCTAAATTGCTCTATACAAAGATTAGAGGGAATTGTTTGGCTGTGTATGTGTCTGTATCAGCAGGTGTCTAATGTTGAGGATGTGCCCCCCACTTGGAGCCATAGCTGCTCAGGTAGGCACCAGAACTCATTACCAATAAAGACGCATAAGATTATCAAATGTCTGTCAACTGTGGCAAGATGGACATTGTGTTGTGCATCACAGGAAACATTAACAAATGCACATATGTGCAAAGAAATGATGCTTAATATTTATTTAACCTGTTTAATATAACCCGTAGATTCATGTGTAAATGTTTTCAGTCAGAAGACATTTTTCTGATTACATAACACAACACAATAGCTTCAAAGTAGAGCTTTTTGACTCTCTTCCAAATTCCCAACATGATCCATTTCAGATTGAGTATCTTGCACAAAGCCACATCTTTTATACTGACATGCCACACATGGTCAGCCTTTATGGTATTGCAAAACTAATATATCATATGGTAATGCACTTAATAGTGTAGCTACTAATGTCCTCGGGATTTCTGTGTGTGTCGCTATATGAAATATAATGTCATAATAAAGGAAGTTACCTAACACATACCTTTTATTATTATGCATATATCCTTCCTTTGTGATTTTAATATCGGCTTGATGTATCTAATTTCCTTTCTTGGAACATGTTTCTATTCTCAGGCCTAATGCTGTTCACCTTGTGTCACACTCGTGCATCACATTTTTGACTCATTCTGTGATGTCGCCTCACGTGTCTTCTCTCAGATCCGGACTGAAATCCTCTCAGGGAGGGGTCCGTTGTCCATATGACAAACACAGGAGGCAGGTGCAGCTAAGGTACATGAGCTACAGGATGAGGTAGGGCTGAAATCAAATCTCAAGGTGCGTACAAGAGGACAAGCACCATTCACTGCACACAGGATCAAATAGCCTCAAAACCCCTGAAATGAATACAAAACTGTTACGTTACTGTGACTTATTTTACAAATCCCACCCAGAACATGACCTGATTTTCAGTGGCCTCTAACATACAGTACATGGTCAACTAGAAAACGTAATAAAAATGGACAGATCAGGAGTGGAGGGGATCTCTTGCACACACTTTCTTTTGGAGTATATATGTTCACCACATGCACAATGTTTCCATGGAGATATCGCATAATGTTCGACAGTATGGCATTAAACGTGATGCTACCAATAAATAAATGCAATAATACTTTGGAATAGGCAAGGCAATAACATTCCCATGGAGACAAGCAGGCGGAACAACTCCACCAAAAAAGTTACACCTTTGCACCTTTAAATTCCTCATGTTGTAAAGTATTTTTCATTGCAAATCACCAGGGTTAAAAAGTAACACCACACTCAATATGCTGATTGCATAAAACAACATATTTCAGCTTTAAATAGTTTAATTAATCAGGTTTTGTGCAAAAGGTTGAAATAACATGACTAAAACTGTGTTTAAAAGTGAAATGTATTTTTTCATGCCTAGTAAAAAGAGATTGGTGGGTTTCAAGTGTCATTTTCCCAAAAATCATATCACATAATACAAAGAACATTTGCATGACACAAATACTTGAATTCTTTATATTTTTGTGCTAAATCTGTGCTTCTTGCTAATATTGAAATCAATCTCCACTTTGAAAAGATCTCCAGCTGTTGGCATGTGATCAGTAGATCTTTCTAGCCTGTAGGTCGTGTGCAGAGACTCATAATGGCTCAGGACCAGCCGCCGCTCTTAGATGTTTTCGGATATGGACATCTCTATCTGATCAACAACAACACGCTGGCTCAATGAACAGACGTCTGAATCACTCCATCTGGGACACAGCACAAATCCTGTGAGAGCGCCAAGGTAATCTGATACTACACTTTGGACGTAAAAGGGAAAGTGAAGTGGATATCAAAGACAGGCCCATCATTTTCATACACATATTTTACTTAAAACTATCCAAATAAAAAATAATATATAAATAATTAAATCACATTTCCATTATTTAAAAAAAACATACAGCCTACAATGAATGAAAAAAAAAAAAAACCTTTCAATAATTTCTTCTGTTTTTTAGTGTCTGTCTCCTTAAAGCATATTTTGGTATCTTGAAACGCGCTCTTCAAGTGTTATGCATTATTATTATTAGCCTATTGCAAAATGCAGTTTACTTAAATTCCAGAGTTATATAGCACTAATCTATATACTGTATAGACAACAAATGATCACAGAGAATGCAAGTAAACGGTTTATGGTTGGTTATAAGGGATTCAAGTCCAGGAAGACATTTTACTGGCTGTACTGTACATGTGTATAACTTTAGCCATCAGAACTACACTTACGCACATTCAGAAATGTGACCCTCAGTGCAAAGAACATCTCTTTCTTCCTTTCTCATAGGTCTTATGTAATAACCTTTGTGAAGGTCTGTTTATATGAAAACTATGGAAAAGTTGTCCCAGAAAAATGCCATATGCCTTACATGCCTGCATTCTTTCCATTGTATTTCTTCCTGGTGCAGCCCAATCTAAAAGAAAATACTTTTGCCCTGTAATTGAGTTTACAATTTGAGCGCTCCATTTACCCCTACGGTGCATGTCTACCTATCCAGCCACAATCAGGACGGGAACAAGCCAGAAGTGTTTACAAAACCAACGCTGTGCTGCCCCCCTGTGCTCCAAGAGATATAACACCAGGACTACCTGTTTCTACTGGGCCACAAAGCACAGGCTCTATGTTATAATGGCCTATTGTGACTATCCCTGTCCATTGTTGCCTACAGGCCTATTTTGTACAGTCTGCTCATACAGTGAGCCAGTGTCATTTGCTAACCAAACTATTGAAGACTGTCTTTTCAGATTTTTAGATCAACTAAATTAGTACTTGATGTTTTTTTCGGATGTGGCTTTTGGCCCACGGGAAGCCCAGAAATAGTTTACACAGAATAAAAGGTTGGATTACAAGCTACATTAAACACTCGTGAGATGTGCCATTTTGATGTTGATATTTGGGAACATTATTTGATGACAGGGACAGGGTGGCAATGTGAATAGGTATGACGTTCATGTTTCTACGCCGTCTGTTTTATTATAGTTTTAGTTGTCTAAAGTGTTTCACCATCTTTGCAAACATCTGCAGACAGACAGGCCCACTGTGCGCACATCTTTGCGCGTCCCCTGCCCTGAGCGCACTGGTGTGCGGACGGCCGCTCCTCTGCGCTGTTTGCCCTCAGACTGTCTGCGGTCAGCTGCTGCTCACCTGCCCCACATCGGGCTGGATGTGAGCATCCTGCTGCTCTAATCACACTCGGGTCTGCGGGCGGCGTCGCCATTTCCCTCCTGTGCGGCGGAGTTTAAAGGCGAGTAGCGGCAGCTGAATGAGCGGAAGCAGCCGGGGTCCGCCGTGTTTCTTCGGGATGAGAGGGGCGCACTTTGGCCGGAGTGAAGCCAGCAGTCAACGCCTTCCAGACACACACTGACCGGATACACACATCAGAGCATTTTGTTTTTGTTGTCGCCAGATTGTCTTTATTCCGCCCTCGCCTGGTGCGTGTCTGTCATAGCCGAGTCCAGATTTCTAAACCATCCAAGGTGGAGACGGGGGTCCGACAAAGCAGCGGAGGCGGTGGACAGCTCCGGTTCATGTTAGAGCCCATCGAGGTTTCTCACGACAAATCAACAAGACGTTTGTCATTATAGTAGTATTTTGTTTTTACTGAAGTGAGCGAAGATGTCGGGGCAGAGCATTACGGACCGGATCACTGCAGCCCAACACAGTGTAACGGGATCTGCTGTGTCCAAAACTGTGTGCAAGGCCACGACACACGAAATCATGGGCCCGAAAAAGAAACACTTGGACTGTGAGTATTATATGACAACGAACTATTGAACCCACTGCAGCTTTACAGTTTAGGGAAGATAGTGGCCGAGTTATGGCGATTGTGATTGTGGCAGGCCTCAAGCCTCAGCCAGGCTACATGCTACTGCTAGCTCTGTCATATACATCACTCTTTTACTTCATTCTCTAAAATATGGGTTCAGGAGACTATCATAGAGTGAACACACATTTCTGTTTATGTAATAACACTTTATTTCATGTGTTTTAACTGCTAAAGATTGGTTACTATGGCTCCTTTGCTAGCTGATGTCTGGTTGTTAATCTGCAAATCTATTTTCTTTATTTCTGGATGGCCACCTTCATGCATTGTATAACATTTAAAGTATTATTTTTGCACACTAGTATGTAATATGTGCGCATTACAACCTAGTTTCACATTCTCTTAGCCTAGTTTGCTCATTTTCATTTGCACCTGTCCTGCAGCAGTGCAACTCTGTGATTTACTCAGGAGTAACAGGGCCTTTATGTTATAGTGGCCCCATACCATTCTGTGTGATTGTCATTTGTAAGGTTTTGTAGGTTCAAAGGGTTTTGTATTTCATGTTTGTAAGATTATCTATGTCCTTAAGTTTCAAATAGTATTCTTTACAATCCTGTGTTATAAAATGTTAGTGCAGTCTGTGTGTACTTATGCATTGCACATCTTATTGATCTGCACTCACAAATGCATGATGTCGGTAATGAAAGTGGTTTTACGAAGCTATCACCAGGATTCTTTAATAATAGAAAAAAATTGAATACTGTAGGTGGAGGATTACATTTTCCAGACGTTGTATTTCCTCTAGAATATCAGTGATAGTGCCAGTGTAATCTCGCCAGGTGTCAAGACTGTACTATAGTGCAGTGGTTCTCAACTTTTTCTCTATTTGGATACATGGCTCATAATTTGAATCTTCACACACATCTAATTTGAACCTCTTTGGTGCCTTTTAAAAATCTTTGGGGACCCAAATTTAGGTGCTGACCCTAAAATTGCTGAAGTGGGTAACAGGAAATCCCACCCAGAGATGGAGAGAAATTATACTCCAAACTAAAATTCATTGTGAAGTGTATATACTGGATGCCTCCTCTCTTGTCCTGTCTGAGCCCTGTCTGAGTTTGAGCCCTAATGTAAATTTTGTTTGTCCTTTTTAGTCTTAATCTAGTCGAGGTTTATAGTATAATTCTATAGTTAAAAACTGATGAAATTGTCCCATATTTATTTCCCTTTGGATTTGTTAGTGTTTTACTTGTGGTGGTTGATAAAGAGAATGAGATTAACACCTCATAGGTAAACCCAATCAGATGTGATTGATGTGTCAGCCTTTTCGTGGTTACAGTGCAATAGTGTGAGTCATAAAATCATGTAGGCTCCCTGGTACATTGGCTGAAGCTTGTGTGTCAGCCAAATGTTATCTTTATTCTTCAGGCTGATTGGCAATTATCTTTAATGCTTCAGTCATTCTAAACACAATATAACTGGTAATGGAAGTTTGTAATTTAATAATTTTATTCTAATTTACTGTTGATTACGAGAAAATACCAGAAACACATGAATCACATTGATAAAATACAAGTATACAAGTTACATGAAAAATCTCAATATACTGTACAGTACAGTATAGATTACTTTCATGCAAAATGTTATATTATCTGTTGTATTACCACATTATATCTGTTATATTACCACATTATATTGAAGCATGGTTGAGTAAATATTATCCTGGTTACCAACTGTTGAAGAAGGTTGAAAAAACAGGGCTGCTCCATTTTGAAGGAGCACAGAACCTGGAGACAGTGAACACATTGTGAAGTCTGGCCATGCTTCCATTCAATAGAGGCTTTATTATAATCTTATGGATTTTGCAGCGTCAACATAGAAAGCACTGGATGTGTCTTTATTATAGTATCACTATTTCCAACATATAATTACTTGACTAGCACCTATCAGTTTGATTGGTACTTAGTATCATATGTTTTCTGTTCTTTATGATTCACATTGCCAGTGTTTATGTTTTTAGATAAGATTTAGGGTATTTTCATTTATAATAATGTAATTCCTTCCTGTGTTCAGTGTTACACTCTCTTCATACATACATAAAAAGATATGATCTATAGAGTTAACATTGCTGTCATCTTCTGAGCTCAGTTCAGCCAGCCATGCCAAATGCTCTGTCTCCAGAAGGTTACTCTGTCCTACTTAGAGTCTCCCACATTTTGTCCAATGTAGGACAGGAATAGAGGCCCATTTACCCCATCAGCCTGATAGAGACAGTGAATGGACAGGCCATGTATGTTCTGAAAATCATTGTTCGGCTAATACACTCATTGAAGACATCCTATCGGGGAGATGTTGCTTAAATGTGCTTGAGCTCTGCTGTCCATCTTTGTAATACAGTAATTGTTTGTTTTTTTGTCCATTGTTTGTTATTTAATCTTAGTGTTTTGCTTTATTTGACAACTCTTTAATATTTCATTGATACTTGTTGGTCTTGGCCCTGCCTTTTCTCATTCATACAAATTATATCATTGTAAAACACCAATAATTACTACTGCTATGTTAAAATTCTTTTTAATTACTGAAAACATGTCATAAATGTCCTTCTCTGGGCATTACATTGAACACATCATTTCTTTTTTTATTTTGGGGTACATGGAGATGACTCATATCACTCGTTTTCATGTCTGACCTAAAAATGAGTCTCACTCATTGTGGGACACTTGCTTTTGACCCTTGTGGGTGGATAAAGTGCTGTATAATCATTTCAATATTTTACTGTGTTTCAGATTTGATCCATTGCACCAATGAGATGAATGTGAACATTCCGCAGCTGGCCGATTCTCTGTTTGAGCGGACCACCAACACCAGCTGGGTGGTTGTCTTCAAGTCCCTCATCACCACACACCACCTCATGGTCTACGGCAATGAGGTACATCCAGTAAAATCTGTCTAACAACGTACTATCTGTAAGAACAACGCTGTTACGTCATGCAGTTATTATTAAGTGACCTAAAGAATCTCCTCTCCCCTGGTAGCGTTTCGTTCAATATTTGGCTTCCAGGAATACATTATTCAACCTCAGTAATTTTCTGGACAAAAGCGGGTTACAAGGTAAGGCAGATGTCTTGTTTGGCCGCTCAGATTTTTCTAGGTTATGAATAAAAGCTGAAAGAAACAATGTTTTTTTTTTTCCCCACAGGATATGACATGTCCACATTTATCAGGCGGTATAGTCGCTACCTGAACGAGAAAGCGGTTTCATACAGACAGGTTGCCTTTGACTTCACGAAAGTTAAAAGGGGGTGAGAATTAATTTCAATTTTTCAGTAGTCATAATTCCTTTAATAGTATTGTATTTGCGTTCAGTAATATTACCTCTTTACTTACCTTAGTTTTTAATACCTTCATTCAAGTAGTGCAAACCCAGCTGTATTGAATCCTGCGTAAATCATGTTTATGAACCTCTTAGCTTGTCTACCTGTCTCCTCATCTCTGCGTCTGCTTTGCATCCATCTCCTCTCTGTATCTCAGGGTGGACGGTGTAATGAGAACCATGAATACAGAGAAGCTGCTCAAGACAATTCCAATTATTCAGAACCAAATGGATGCACTCCTTGATTTCAATGTAAGTATAAGGCCCTTCCTTCACTTTTGTTATTGTAGATATATATGAGTGAGAATAAAATAAGTGAGGGGCTAAAATATAGGCATACATGTTTTGAAAACTGTTTAAGTACCGTAATTTCCAGACTATAAAGCGCACCTGATTATAAGCCGCATCAACAAAATTTCGACTAAATTTCAGATTTGTACATATATAAGCCACACCTGCATATAAGCCGCAGGTGTCCACGCCTTCAAAAACAAGTTCGCTTCAAGTTCGCTCAGTCTGCTTTTATCGCCTCTGAAAGGGTTTGTCGTCTTTTTGCGTTGAGTCAGTTTGTCGCTGCCGTCCCCACCGTTTTGACTCACTGATACAGAGTTTACAACAGCAGCTCTACGTCCTTCTAGATCAGTTGAACAGCAGCTCTACGTCCTTCTTCAGATCAGTTGCCTTTAAATTAAAAGCTGCATCATCTGCGTTTCTTCCTGTGTTTTCCACGAGGAGGGTTTGTGCATGAAGCGCAAAATAACTGTTCAAAACCCAATCAAACGAGCGTCTTCCTCTGCACATCCCCGTCTGTCCCCGTCTCTCCCCGTCTCTACTGCACGTCTCCTGCACAAAGAGACGCTGTCGGATCTTGGATCTTGTCGGAGTCTTGTAAGATTTCAGCAGATTTCAGACTCTCCCGTGGGCAGGTTATGGATCAGGTCGGAGTGGATGTTCGGCTACTGAAGTTTGAGACGTTTCTTCTCGTCGTTTACGCCTCAGCCGCATTTAACACTAATGTTCATTTAGTGTCATCACGTATTTTATCACACGGGGATAAACTGTTTTAGTGCTGACAGCATCACTAGCTAACGGTGTAACTTCATTTAACCCTAGATCCATGTGTTCACCGCACAGACACTGGCGTTTCCCGCACTCGCAATGGCTGCGCCCGCATCCACTGTGTTGCCAAAAAAATAATCCGTCCATATATTAGCTGCACTGTGTTATAAGCCACAGGGTTCAAAGTACATGAACAAAGTAGCGGCTTATAGTCCGGAAATTACGTTAGGTTGTTGGAATTGGATCCATTCTGTAGTGCAATATATTGAGAATTATGATGATACTAATAATATTAGGTCTTACAATTTATACTAATCAAAGCTTCACCAATATAAAACTGTGGCGTCCTCAGTCTGTAGTTTGATTGAACTCAGCGATTTATGATCAAATACAGCTGACAGAGAATCACTATGATGATGATTTGATTTTACATCGACCTTTACGATAAATGTCTGATAAATAAGCCAATTGCTATATATTGCAAAATGAATGCTTCTTCTGTATATTGTGCCTCTAAACAAGGCTGGTTGTTTTTCCTCAGGTCAATGCCAATGAGTTGACTAATGGAGTGATCAATGCAGCCTTCATGCTTCTCTTCAAAGACTCCATCCGGCTCTTTGCAGCTTACAACGAAGGCATCATAAACCTGCTGGGTACCGCTCACTGCGACCTCTGCTATAACAAATTGCTCTCCACATGGTTGATAATGTGCTATTTTCTCATTAAAAACAGAAAAATACTTTGACATGAAGAAGACTCAATGTAAAGAAGGTCTAGATATTTATAAGAAGTTCCTCACTCGGATGACCAGAATATCAGAATTCCTCAAAGTAGCTGAGGTAACTAAATATTTTACTACTTGCAGACCAAAAATATGAAAAAAAAATCTTACATCTACAAAAAATAGTACTATTATTTTAAAGGTTCTGTATTACACAAATTTGGTTGTCGAGCCACGTTCGAATTACCTCAAAAACATGCCTAAAAATGTGTTTTGTTTCATTCACACGCTTGAGTAAAATATTTTTATTAGTCTGTCAACATCTCCAAAGCTCAAAATACCCTGAAAAATTCCATTGAAGATGTATGTTGTTTAAAAAACACATTGGTGGATGTCGTATGTGGATCTCAGTGTTGGAGAGAAGAACTCAGCCTAAATATACACAGTTTATGTGTTAAACATGTATGAATGAAACAAAACACAACTCCCAGGTATGTTTTTGATGAGGAAGCAACATTATAACATATAGGACATTTAAAGTTCACATAGAAACACTTTTTTTCTGCTATAATAATTTAGTTTTGTCTGTTAACAGCAAGTAGGCATTGATCGAGGTGACATTCCTGACCTCTCACAGGTAAGCAACCATTTTAGTCTCATATCCTGTAATATAATATCTCTCATCACGTCATTTACCGTCTTTTTTAAAGGAAAATAACATCTACATAAAAACATATACATATTATAAAATTCAAACCTACTGTATGCATGAAGTTGTAACTGCATGTAGCCAGCCAGTCTTGACCCTTTGATTCACCTCCACTATTGTTTGTACCCTGTCTTCAGTAGTAATACTCATTCTAGCACAGTTGATAATAGTCTAGTTACTTTAGAGTCATTATAAGAGTGAAATCCATTTTGACCGCAGCTAAATTGCATTGTCCTCTGACTGTCACCACCTTTCTATTCTGTATTCTCCCTTTATCTTTCCACTTTAGTTCACAGTTTGTGTAAGTACTATCATTTCACTTCTATATCTGTGACTTGCTTCAGTGTTGTCTTTTTGCATGCCTCTGCTCTGAATCTGTCTCCTCCATTTTGGGGGAAAACAGTTGACGGAAAAAACACTTGCTGTGGTAATTCATATTCACTTTGGTCATGTTGAAGGTCTAGATCATTTACATCTATTTAAATGGCTACCCTATGTGTTTAGTTAATCCAACGTTAGATAATGTGCTGCCATTCCACACAGATGGCATTCTCATCCCTATGTAGCTTTTGGCTCCAGTCATTGACCAGTGGTAGGTAACTATTAACTACAACTAAAAAAAAATACCCCACATCCAGACTAATAAATGGCTGTTTGGTGTTGTGTGGTTCCAATGTGCTTACCTACCACTGTTGTTATGGTGTTAAAGTTATATAGAAAAAAAAAAGTGTATTCTAAAAGGGTGCTGCAAGCTTTAATACATGTCCTCTGTTACAACAGGCTCCTAGTAGCCTATTGGAAGCTCTGGAACAGCATCTGGCATCTTTAGAGGGAAAGAAGGTGAAAGACTCCACTGCTGCCAGCAGGTAAGTCAATCCTCTCAGTTCTCATTCAAAAAATGTGTTTATTTTATCATTATTCACATTAGTAACATGAAATTCTGCCTCTACAGGGCTAGCACTCTGTCAAACGCTGTCTCATCATTGGCGAGCACGGGGATGTCTTTCACAAAAGTTGACGAGCGTGAGAAGCAGGCAGCATTGGAGGAGGAGCAAGCACGACTTAAGGCACTAAAGGTAGCCTGCATGAAATAGACAGGAAATAAAAGCTTTGGGTAATGTGACATTTAACGGAGTTCCCTTTTCTGGCAGGAGCAGCGACTTAAAGAGCTTTCCAAGAGGCCATCATTTTCTACAACAGACACATCACCAGTCTCCACCACCGGGGGCACTATCAGCACAGCACCAGCCATAGACCTTTTCTCTACACCCAGCTGCTCTAACGGGTAAAGAGCTCTCAATTTATACTATGCTCCAATCTGCTTAATTCGATAAACAAAATAGCAAAACCCAGTTAAACAAACAAAAAGGAAATAACCATGAAAATAATAATGAAAAAAGGAAAGAAAAAGAATGAAATCTATTCAAATGGGCTGCTTAGGATCTAAAAAATGTTCTTAACATTTTTGATGGCAAGAATTCAATATGGGGCGTCCAACATTCTTTTCTTGTAAAAAACAAAAACAAAAAAGCTGTATTTTGTGACAAAACGTATTAATTACAAGCCTGAAAGAGTTTACAAGTTATTAAGTTTTGGGATCAGAGAGGATTATGGACTTTTCTTGAGTTGTTTGCCTAAAAATCTGTGCATGTGAACACTAGGGATGTATAAAAGGGTCTGTTAAACTACCTCTTCTCATTCTTACGGTTTGAGAATCAGGTATACCAACTTCTAATTAAAACTGAAAAACAAACAATGGCAAATATGGATTCTTCCCTCCTCTGAACATGTTTCCTCTGTGACTGTGTACAGAGCAGTGAAGATGGAAAGTGACCTCTTCGACTTGCCGTCATCCTTCCAGGCCTCAGTGCAGTCAGGCTCTGGGGCGCTTCCAGCAGCGTCTGCGTGGGCTGGTAGGACACACCGTTCTCTCGCTAAGCTCTGCCCCGTCTGCTGTTCTTCTGCATGCTCTCCCGCTCCTGTTTTTGTCTAAATCTGATGGCCACATTCTCCCCTCTGTCTCTGTCTTTCTTCTCTGCCTGCATAGATCCTTTCACCTCTGCAGAAGCTGGAGATGAGTCCATGCCAAACCTTAACCCTTTCCTCTCCAGACTCGTTGTCGATGCCTCTCACTTACCTGTCGTGTCCTCCGACGGTGTTAGTTTTTCCTCTAGGACGTCTGCTCATGAAATGTTTGGTGGTAATGGCTCATTTTCTTTCTTTTCTTCTCACTCATTCCTTTGTAGTCACGTGTTAGCATGACTAGCTGCATGGTAAATGTGCAACTATATCTTCAGTGTTGACCCTGTTTCCTTTTTTTCTCTTATATTCTGTTGTCTGTATCAAGTCAAATGATCAATGTTTAAAGATGAATAGTGCAGCCTTATAAAAACCCTTCCTACTGTACATTTTACTGCAACTAAACTATATTTTTGTTCTTTTACCAATACTATTTTTGATTTCCCAGATCGTTACAATCCCTTTATTGACACAAACTCAACAGCCAATAACAAACGCACAGTGCGGATAGAGCACTCCGTCTCAGGTACTACTGTGAAACTCCATCTCTGCCTATGTTTTTAACAAACATAGGGTCATTTCATAACAAGAAACAGAATTTAAAATCCCTTCATTTTGGTCCCCTTGATTTGTAGCTCCTCAACACACTTAGATAAATCCAAAACCTTTTGATTTTTTACTTTCTTTTTGCATTTCTTTCATTTCTGATGTGTCTTTGGCTGGACTGTGAACAGTCTTCTTCTTCTCTTTCTCTTTGTCCTGCGTTTCGCTCCGTGTGGTATTTTAGACTCCTTCTGTGGCCCAGTATCTATTGCCCAGCATCTCCCACATCAGGCTCCCTTCCCCACAGAGCCCTCCACTGTAACAGGTCTATTCAAAGGTAGAGTATTAAGGGCTTGTACAGCTGTAGAAAGACTGGTTAATCCTGCTTGCATCTGTGTCCTAATGGTCATATATAGTCTTAAACACTCTTTATCTTTTTGTGTTTCTAATAAATCTCTTACCTCTCTTAGGATACACCCCACCGCATGCCCCCCAGCAGCCAGCAGGGGGACTCCATGTTGACTTTGAGTCTGTTTTTGGAACAAAAGCCACTGATGGTGAAGCTCTTGTATTTATTACAAGTAGATGTGCAAGTGTGTTTAAGTAAGGTGTACGTGATCTGAATGTGAGCAAACAAAGCCGGGCCAGACACACTGTTGTCCTACCAGTAGTTACCGCATTTTAAAAACCCAACATGAAATGTTGAATACCACTAGGTTTAGCATTCCTTGAATACCAAAGACAGTTTATGCTTTGTTTGACAAAGATTGGAGGGTGATGTTGGGTGTGTTAATATTGTACCTAGAGATACAGCACATAGATAATATTCATGCAAGTTTTGTTTATCCTATGACGCACTTATTTTAGAAATACATTTTAATATACTTATATGTGAAATTCTTTTAATGCACTGAACATAAAGTAGATTAAATATGATGGTCCACATACATCCATTTAAAAACAAAATACCAATTTCTGATACACAATGTTTGTTTCTAGACATTACTGGGGGCATTCTGAAACCCACTCTTGCTGGATCCAACCAGGCGTCCAATCAGCTGCCAGAGAAGCTGGTCTCAGATGACCTTGATTCCTCATTGGCTAACCTTGTTGGCAGTATGTTTCTAACAATCTTAATTTCTATTAACAATTGTACTGATACAAAAATAATCGAATCTTTCCTTTCAGATTTGGGTATTGGGAACGGCACAATGAAAAAGTGAGTTTGAAAAAAAAAAGAATGAAAACAGTTTAAATATGCTTAAAAAGGATGGATCAGGTAATTGCACCACTTTGCGGTTGATGCTAACGTCCAATGTCTTAATGCACAGTGACATCCACTGGAGCCAGCCTGGAGAGAAGAGGATGACCGGCGGCACTAACTGGCAACCCAAAGCAGCACCCACCACAACCTGGAACCCTGTTTCCATGGTGATTCAAATACAATCTTACATAGTTCTTACTCTTACTCCCCACTGTCAAATGCCTCTGTAACTCTGTTTTATTTGTATACTTGTATGAGTGTATTGTCGATGTTTATTGTGCAGTAATATAACTGTGTCTTTTTAGCCACAGTCAGTCATGGCCTTTCCCGCCACTACACCCACAGGCATGATGGGATACGGCATGGTGAGTAAGGCATAACAACTCCAGCTGTTTTTGATTTTGTCTTATGGATATAGATTAGCATAACATGTATTATTTTTTTGCATTTGTTACTAGTTGCTTTGTTACATAAACGTCAGACAAAAATGATTTGTGTGTGTCATGTTGCAGCCTCCACAAATGGGCTCGATGGGAATAATGAATCCACCCACGATGATGTACAGCCAACCCGTAATGCGGCCACCCAACCCCTTTGGCTCTGTGTCTAGTGCTCAGGTGGGTGCAAAGTACTGGAACTACTGTAAGCCAAAGCAGTGATGTCAGTGTTCAGGCTCAGTAAATGTAGTGTGCTGCCATGAGCTCCATAATTAGCCTGTGTAAGATTTGTGTGAATACGGCGATGACAATTTGAACAATAGACCCTTCACTCTGAGCAGAAAGGGACAAACTGTGAATCATCTCCCACATTTTGTCTCCCAGTTATTTTCTAAACGTCCTTTTATTAACAAATGTCTGATCAGTCTAAGCTTTTCCAATACTAATCTCATACCTTAGTTCTCCTCTTGTCCTGTACTTCCTGTTATTTCTTCCCCATTAGCCCTCCGCAGCCTCTAGTCCTTCCAGCCAGAGTCCTCTACGCGCCCCTGGACAGGACCCATTTGCACACCTCTCACTCAAGGATTTCTTGTAGAGGATCTGTTTAGGTACAGCATGCTCTTTGCTTGTGGTCATTGCATGAACACTGTTGTTAACCTGTGTTGTAATACATGTCTTGTCATACACACGTGTTCTCTGTCCCACTTGTTGATTCAATGCTCTTTTAATTAATGCTATAATGCGTGCAATTAATTATTTATTTTTATTATGAATCTGTATACACTATTAAAACACAATGGCCACTGACATATGATTAGCTCTTGATCTCACCTGAAGTTTCTGACATTTTGAGCATCCTGAAATTAAACGATACATTTTTTAATCAGTGCCATTTAACACAAAATAATGTTGTAATTGTGTCAAATGACTGAATGTCAGTGCTGAAAAAATGCACTGCCCTAGTCCGTATAAGACGAGCTGTCATAACACTTAAAAATGTGAATTTTTGTGACAATGTTTTGCCTGAGCTGTTCTGCCACATACTTAAATTTAAGTTGATTGAGTTTAGTAATTTGTTTGTTATGCAGTTTTTATCACATTTACTGATTGTAGACTTTGCCGTTCTACAGATGCAGTTCATGTGAGTTTGAAGACGTGTTTCTCTGAGGGTGAAGCCAAGCAGTTGTTCTGGTCCTGTAGAGAAACACAGGCCCAAACACAGACATGTCAGGAACACAGTGGTGCAACGACTGTACGAAACCATGGTAATCATGTCCCAATGACGTTTGGCGTAAGCTCACACCCATTCTTCTGTAACTCGTCCAAGATGTCAAGTGACCACCCTCCTACCCCCCGCGAGGATCCCTGACCAGTTTTAATGGTGTAATCTGGAAAATACATTTGAGTACCGATAAACTGACATGTGCTTGGAAATGCTGTGATTGGATGTGGAGCACGTAATGTGTGGGGCAGAAGCAGGCAGCAGACTGTGAAGAAGAGCAGGGTATTTCCTTGATCCATTCATACTTTCACTTTATTTGCCACAAAGTAGTGATACTACTGACGTTTACACCTGTTTTGTTTTTGTTTATTTGGTCTTTTTTACTGTGTTTACGTAGACATTCCTTGTGTGCTGGTTGTATTTATTTATGATTGTTAGGGTGAAATTATTGTTAAATCTTCACTGAACACCTGTGGGATGGATTCAGCATTAAACAAGGATCTCAGACTATGAATGGGAGGTAGAGTAAAAATAGCTATTATATAATTAAAGTACACCTATTAAGCGGAATGATAGAGCACTAAATATTCTCCAGTTTTGTGTTTTGTAAAGTTTTCCTAGACGAGAGATTTCACAGTCTCCTTTGTACTTACAGTTCAAGGGTTAGAGTAAGAGTCAGTAACTTGTAGGTAGTCAATTTTGTGCCTAGGGTTTTGATTGAAATCAACCACTTTTTATCCACCAACCGGACGTGTCGCATTTGGAGTGTGCTCCATCTGCTTTGAACTTGGCATGCCATTGACTCACTGACTGAATATTTAAGGCTGCCTTTTCTCTGAATGTGAAAGAGTTGTCTTCATGTTGCACACATCTTTCCATGCTACAGCCCCACAGTGGTGAGAGTGTGCTAGTTGCTGCATTTACAGGAAAGGCTGATAGATTAGATGTAAAATAATTGTATAAAAGATCCAGAGTGGATTTGAGAAGCACTGTTGATCGGTGCTATGTGTATATAAAACTGTTCTTTGAGTGCAAAGTGAAAGATGTATGAAATATGAAAGCAATTCAATCAAATTTGACTCTTCCTAAGTTTATTTCAGAATATCTTCTGCGTTTGTTGCCGCAGATATGTTCTTTATGTAATTAAAATCTGTAGCAGACAATAAAGTCGTTTCTTTCTTTTACAAATAAAGAGCAGCTTCCACAAACATTGCGAGACTGTTGTAAATATTAATATGCATTTAAATAGGTGTTTATTAATAGACTGATAATACATTATTTTGAAGAAAGAAAAAAACATAGATATAAATAAATACTAATGCTTGAGACAAATCAGCTGTTTCCTTGTGATGACATGTTTGATCTGACTCCGGTTCTCCTGGTCAGGGGAGGGTCCACAGACTCCACACCCTTTTGACAAACAGAACCTGTGGGTTTTGAGGACACCTGCTGGCGGAAGCGCACAACTACATCACTCTGTCAAAAGGCTTTACGCTTCAATTTATATCATAAGATGTGATAATTGAGTGCTAATATATTTAGTGGAGTCGATAAGAGCGCTTCTGAAAGTGCTCTGATGTGAGCTGCGGGACAGATGCTTGAGCAGTGACTGGAGGCTTCATCCTCAGAGTCTGAGTCCGCCCTTCAACTCATCAAGCGCCAAAGCGCAACTAACACAGAAGCTCTTCACTTACAGCAGCACCACCACCACCATGACACTGGACCTGTGCAGCGGATAGACCAAAGGTAGGATACACTTTACTTTACTTCAACTCTCACCGCCATGAATACAGGAGAATATAAGAGAATATAGGAGAATATAGGAGAGGAGCGAGCCTTTGTAAACATGTTTTAACTTGTTATGGCTTATTAACTTTTGACACAGAACAAAAAAGACAAAAATCTCTTTTATTACTGATCTGTTATTTGGTTAATCATATCTGTGCTAAAAATATGTATTTATTTATTTTACTTTATATTCTTAATTAGAAAAAAAAAACAAACATTTGTTATTGTTTATATGTAGTAAGAAGTAGTGTTACTGTTATCTAAATATGCTCTATGTTCAATTAAAACATATTTTTTTTAATTTTTGCATTCTTGTATTGACAATCACAATGTTATATTCATATGGATCTGTGCAGCTCCTGGTGTTCCTTATATTTTGGCCAGCACCTGTTGAAGGAGACAAACAGGATGATTGACCTGAGCCACCTGACGGAGGAGGAGCAGGAGGTCATCATGACCGTCCTGTCCCGGGACGCAGAGCTGAAGAAGGCTGAGGAGGAGAGGATACGGTACTTCTGCTTCATGCACTTTTTGCAATGCCATAAGTGCCACATGTGGATACAGTGACTGTGGATATAATGACCAAATTGGATACCAAAATAAAGTCTAAGTCAAAATAAAGTCCACCCAGGTACAAGTATCATCCTCACTGTTAGGAGGTCGTTACTACACAGTAACAGAAGTACAGATGACTGTGGCGCTTAAAGAACATTGTGTGGGAGCTAGGCCTATGTTTAATTATGTTTAATAGCACATTTATGTTAATGTCATGTTATTGAAATAATGCAGTTTTATTACTTTTCCAAGTTTCAGAGTCATTCATTTGTAAGAGGGGGCTGTGGTGAAACAGTAAACATGTTGTTCAGGACTGGATACTTCTCAGACCATAATAGAATAACACAATAACAGCTTGGCCGGATACAGACGTTGCCTTCAATGCTGAGAAACCTCAATGTGAGATGTTCAATTCAATTAGAGCCAAGCTGAAGTGGACACATGAGAGAGGGTCATGCTGCTCGTCCAGACTGAAATAGACGGCCCCAGAGACACAGTGGTGACAGGCTCACGGCCTTTTGATTTCATAAACACCACACTAAATATTTAGCCTTTTTAAAACAGGGAACAAGAAACACATTCAACATTTGGATATGAAATAGAACTAAGTTTATTGCTTAGGTCAGGAGTAAATTGTTTTGTCAAATGTCATTATAATGGAAAGTAACAAGTTTACTTATTTTTAAGGATTAAAATGTATTACATTATCAAAGTTCTCAGTAGACCTTTAAATTTGTATTAAATTAAATTGATCGTCAACATGAAGGGGAATGCGTGCAGTGTCTGGAGCAGCAGTGCAGAAGGATTAGAGCAGCAGGCTGTAATAATGTACTGCCCTTTATTCACATGACCACGAGTTCTCTGTCCAAACACAGAGGACCTGGGATAGACATTTGCAGATCTGATTCAGTTTGAACTTTCAAGAAATATCTCAAATATCTCTATTGCTTATGATTTGGCTAAAATGCTGTTCAGAGTAGCAGTTGTAATATAAAAATGAGAAGGTAGACAGTTTTGTACATGAATCTTAGTCTACTGCTACCAACAGTACTATAACTTTTAATTATATTCATTACAATGTGTAATACAAGGTATTACAATCACACTGTAAAAACACAAAGTAAAAATATGTTATAGTAATTATATTCCTTTCTCTGAAACACCACAACATCTAATACTGTCTCTTCAAAGCAGTTGTATGTGTCTTAATGAACTCTCTGATCTCAACAACATCAGTGGAGACAGTTCAGTTAAAACAGTGAAGCTCCTTTTAGAATATTTCATGTACAATTTAAATATGTTTTCTTCTGTTCTTTATTTGGCATGTTTAATCACCACAATAAAATAATTAACAGCAGACAGTTAAGCTTCAATGTCAAAAGTGCTGAGATGGTTGTTTGCTGCTGTAACATGTAGTTTCATGCCTCTGTATTTTCCCTTCACTTTAGAAAATTGGAGAAAGTCCTTAACAGTGGCACCCAACAGCCTGACAGCAACCTGAAGTACTTCACTGGAGAGTGGTTTTATGAGGCTAAGTCCCGCAGACACACGGACACGATCCACGGATCTGAGATCATCTTGGATTCCATCAAACGGAAGAAGTCTGCTCTGGGTGAGATATTAACCAACAACCCTTTATAATGTGAAGACACCTGCTTTGATAAGACTTTTCTTGTGCAGATGGCTCCATAGGAACTGAAAGACCCAAGTCTCCCAGCAGTCAGGGCTCAGATCTGATCCCTCCGCCAAAACCTGCAAGAACCTGGGAGTCCCTGCAGCCACAGGAGACAAAGTATGCAGTTATTACGGCTCTAACAGCCTCTAATTATTTTAGGTGATATTTCCAAATATAGTAATTGAGCAAAATGTAGACTGTAGTGGGTTGTCCTTCAGATCCAGCGTCTTGTGCAGTCATTTCAGTGAGTGCATCTTTTCTGTTTTTCTCCTTTGTCTTGGACTCACATGACAGTCGTACCTCACGGTGTTGGGAGCTCAGTTTATTAGTTTCTACAGTAAGCGTGCGGTGCCCTGTGACTCAGCCTGAGCAAACAAAGGTGGTGCTGACTATGAACAGTTGTTTTATACTTTAACAACAGCATCCTGCTACACTTGAGGAGCAGGTGTGAGGACCCTGCTCCCCACATACCACACAACTTAAACCACACTCAATTGTTAAGTTAATCCAATCACATACACATTCACCATATATAGATCTAGATCATCCCTCTTCAAATGTTGATACTACACAATGCCTATGTAAAAATGTATTAACCCCACCAATACTTTTTTTAGCCCCACCGCCGAAAAAGAAGCCTTGCAAATTCGCTCTCCAAGAACGGTAAAGACATCCTATTTAACTACTTACTTACATCTACTTACTTATTTTTTCAATTGAATGTCATTCTTTTTGTTTTCATCCCAGCCACGACACAACCCCTTTAACCGAGCCTCTCTCCTTGTTGTCGATCCACCTGAAGATACAGTGGTATCCACAAATGGTGCAGAGCAACAGTCTCCAGGTTTGTTGTGTGAACTGGGGGTTTATAAACATGGGTGTTTCGTGTGTATTTCATATGTATTGTGTCTTTTTATGTTTGACCATGAATATGTGTGCTAATCTACTAATGTAAGTGCTTTGCTTCTATGCTTCTATATGATATTATAGCAGTAACCGAGTGTTCAGGGAGCCGTCAGACCCCAGCTGCCTCTGTGACTTCTGATTCTTCCTCTGCTGGTTTTCGGCCCGTTCCCAAAAAGAGGACATTTCTTTCCCGACGCTCAAGTGCTTCCCAGGGCACGGAGACTTTGGGGCATCCTGCTGGAGTCGTACCTGCTCCAAGACGCAGGCTGCAAAACAGTTCAAGTGGGGGCTCTTATCAGTCCAATGTTAAGCCACAAGATACAAATACAGAAACAGATGCTGCATCACCGAAACAAGTCACGGCGTCTTCTCAACCGTGCTCTACGTCTAGTCTGGAGAGAAACGCACCTGCACCAGAGAAAAACAGGTAACAGCACAATCATTCATCATCCTAAAAACTTCTAATTAAACTTGCTTATCTTTTGCCTGTGTAATTTCAGTGCCAGCTCATACATCACAGGAGACGGGGAAGCTGAGGATGAACAAGACAATCTCACACAAAAGCCAGCTGTAACCTCGGAAATGGTCCCTCAGCTCGGCAGCAGTAGCGTTCACAATTCAGAAGGCGAGATCGTCAGCAGTGCGGGGTGTGCAAGCAGGCAAGAGCTCAGCCTCACCCGGAGTAGTGGGGGTAAGAAACTAAATACTGAAATATAAAAAGTTTCAAAAGGAGCGCTTCCTGGACCTCCAGAGGATAATACACAGTAGAATAAACACAGTGGTGTCTTTGGGGAAGGGAAGTCAGTTTAAAGATGCAAAAAATCCAAGGCACTCACCGGTTAAAATAAAATGCCTTTATTAATTTACGGCATGTCAAAATGGACAACTTTAAAAGTCCCGACGCGTTTCAGCTTATGACTTTCCTCAGGGAACAAAAAAAACCCCAAAAATATTGAAAATTTAAAAAATCTTTATAGAAATAATGGAAATTGTATGTTTTTTTTTTTTTTAATTAACAATAACGGTATATTAAAGGTGCACTATGTAACTTCTAAGGTCAACTACTTGCCTGTTGCCATGGAATGTTCCTCAGTATGGCATTAACTTATCTGCCTTGCATGTATTCAATTATAGGTCTTTTATAGCTCAAAATAACTTGAAATAACTTACTATGTGCAGTCTTGACTCCAAGTTTATTTCCATACTGTATATAATGTTTAACTCCTTTGAAGCAAACCACTAAACTTAAATAGACCATGAAATTCAAATTTATTGAAGATTATCGTAATTATATCCATCCACAAATCAGAGCACCATTACTTTAAAAAGTTTCAGACTCAAACTTAATAGTAAAGGGATATTAAGTATATAATATGGTGGTACTTCTTTCTTTGTTGTTTCAGCTGCAGAACCATCAATAACTTACGATCTGAATTACATTGATAAGTCTGATCAACAAATGCAAGCCAAACAGGAACTTGGAGTAAATCCTCAGACAGCCGCCCCCACTGGAGAGGAGGACGACTCCATCACCAAGGTGCTAGACTGGTTCAGCCGCAGCTGTGACAGCAGCGACTGGCTCAACAACAATGACGAAAAGATCACAAAACGCTCCAGAGATATTCAGAATGAGTGTCCAGCCCGCATAGAGGCAGATCCCAATACTGACAAGTCACATGTCCCTGTAGAAATGCATAAGCAGGAAGAGAACAGTAATGAAAATCAGCGTGCCAACATTTCCCATCTGAAGACTTTTTGGGAGAAAAGCAATGCAGGGCCCAAAGTATTGAACAGCAAATCAGTCATATCTGGCAACAAAGAAACCAGCAAAGATGAAGAGCAATGTGACACCCAATCAACTCCAAATATACACAATAACATAAGGAGTGTACATAAGGGTGCCACTAATCATCAAGGAGACACTGATAAACTGCCAGATGCCAACTGTAAGCACTCAGATGTCAGCGAAAGCATTTATATAACCAATAGTTCACATCAGAAAGTAAACCTGTCAGAGTTACAGAGCTTAACCGGACCAGAAATACATTTAAAAACACCACCTGCCTCATTATTTGCTCCAACCAAACAAACTAATGATATTTCAATTTTGGTTGAGGACCCACAATTTGAAAAGAGATTGCCAGAGTTTCAGGTTCAGAAAAAAGGTGATTTGGAGTCAGACCAGCTTGTTCACCTCAAGCTAAATGGACAAATTAGCCCTAAAATTCAAGCACACAGTTCAAATGAGGATAGGAGAAACCACGGAGACAGAAGTCCTAAAAATGCACCCGCTAAAGTCCCACTGAAGGATACAGAAAGAATCAAGCATCTCAAGTCATTCTGGGAACAAGAAAGAGCAAAAACAGGATTTATTGTGAAAACCAGAGCAGATCTCAAATCCAAAAATGCAAAACTAAACAAAAGACATGCCAAATCTGAGTTTGATCTGCAGTTAATCGGGAAAGACTCTGATAGTGAGGAGGAGAACAGACCTGGGCAACTCTTAAGTGGGGTTCAGTCGAGTCAAAAGGCAGAAAAGACATCTCCAAGTTTAGGCCGAAAGCAGTTCAACACTTTGCGTGAGTTTTGGGGTGAGACCTTGTCAGAATCCAAATCAGACAAAACTAGGAGCCCCAAATGTAAAGAGCTGCCGTTACATGAGATCAAATGCAGCGATCCAGAGATGAACAATGAAAACCCTAGACCAGCTCCTCCTCCTTACAGACCAAGACTGACATTGGACAAGCAGATTGGGTCAAGATTGGAAAGTAAAGCCAACCCCTCAAATAATCACTCTACACCAGATACTATGTGCCAAAAAGAGGTTAAAAGGAGCCCCAAAGACTCTGGAAAAGTGCCTAAAGCCAGAAAAGACAGTTTTAGCACTTCCAGCAGTCGTATGAAGTCATTTCGTAGGGCAAAAAGCATGTTTTCACTCAGCAATGATGAAACTGAGCAGATTCAAATTGACGTAGGCCCCGTGCACTCTCAGAGCAGGAAGCAGCGGGTTAATACTGAGAAGGGGGAAAATCTGAGGAGACACATCGAGGACACAGAGACACTGACTCCTCGTGCGAGGGCGTTTGTGCCCACGGACTACAGGCATTATTTAGGCATGACCGAGAAGAGCAGTGCCCACACCTCCATGACTCTACCAGGCAAATTGTCAAAAGAGACCAAAGTGGACTATGATAGTAGCAGAAGAGGAAGCAAGACACAACAGCGCCCCCTGTTCCCCAACTACAACCATTCTGACACCTTCCACGAGCCCCTGTGCAGCACATCAGACTCCAGGCCCAACCCCAGGCTCAGTTCAAACAGTGAGTATCCTGCATTCTTTTGCCACTATATTATATCATATCTTTTGTTTTTTTTTTTAAGCGTAAACTCACAAAACAATTAACAGTGCATGCTTTTCTTAATCTTTATAATAGGCCCCTGTGACATTATCTAAATAGATTAGACGATGAATAAATTGGGCTCTGTGTGCAGTCATGAGTCACAAAATGTTGTTGTTCTAAATGATAAAACTAACATTTACTTAGGATAAGTCAGAGAACACGTGTTACACAGATACAGTATGACATGCTGTATTTACAATTGTGTAAGTTGAAGGTAAAATTTAACTTCTGATGAAATGTTTATCGTTTGAAGATACTTTGCTCCTCAATATCACATAAAATATATCTGTCTCCATGGGAACAAGTGGTGGCAGTGACCCCGCTCACAGTAACAATAAAAAAAAAAAACCTCACACAAAACTCAGGTAATTACAAAACAGATAAGTATAATGCCACAGCGTGGAGGATCCAAAGTAAAGTCAGTACTGCACCAGAAAAGTACACAACAAAAAATGTTTATGAGAATTTGATAAGATGATAGGTGAGTACTTACATGGTCTTACTATCTAAACCTGAATATATCAATTTTAACTAAATTAAACAAAAAATAACTCTCATGGGAGCTATTGCAGTGTCAAAGTTAAACCCAGCACAGCAGTGAGATACATAAGTCATCTCCACCTCTATAACTCAGGCCTCAGTCATATCTGTGATGAGGCGCTGCCTCTGTGTACCTGCAGCTCAGCTTGAGACTTACTGGTCTAAAACAAACATATTGGTTGATATGATCATGCTGCTATTATATAAATGACACATTAGGCCTGCTGTCTGTCTATAATACTCTATCCTGTTAAAAAACTGGCATTAAACTCACTATGTTTATTTTGAGGGCTGGGTACTTTGTATGTCAAAGTTACACTAGTCTATGTGAACAAGGAAGTGTTGCAATAAAGATACTTACAAATTTAAGTCAATACAGAATTACTAAGAAAGGCTTCAGTTGAATCAGAGTTATCAAGAGGAATAAAAGTAGCTCCAAGTCAAAGACTAAATCAACTTGAAAAGGTCAGTCCCTATCCAGATGTACTGAAGGTTTGTTTAGGGAATGTTAGTTTAAAAAAGTTTACTTTACTTAGTTACCCTCTATGGAAAGTAAATTTTACTTTGGTAACTTTTTGGTGGTACATTCCATCTAAGGCTGAATACTGACACCAGACGGACAGTAAGTACAGTAAAGGAAAGTTGACCCCAGGTGTCGCCAGCCCCCACACTTCCTCCGAGACAGTTTTAAGCAGACTTCTTAACATCTGGCAAACTTTAGATGAAAATCAGCTCTAATCTTGGGCACATCTATCATCATAAATGTGGTGTTAAAAGGCAGCCATTGAAAACTACTGTTTCATGACATAATAAAGCGGAACAGAGCATTTTGAACTTTGATGACTAATAATACAGGGTTCCGAGTCAAACAAAGGGAAATAATGAAGTGTAACACATTTTACACTGTCCGTTCTATGGATGCACAGAGGAAAATGACAAGGACACTCCTGTGAGGCGAGCACTGAGGAGAGCCGAAACACGTCCTAAAAATCTGGCTAAAAGTCTTGAGGACATCACTGCAGCGTCCACCCCACGTAAGTACTACTTCGTATTCTTTTTTATTTAAGGATAATAAACTTAATTTGTATGTATAGGTTCAGAAAGGAGGCAGGAGCTGTCTGTAGACCAAAGATCCAGCAGTGATGGTATATGCCCTATGTTAGTTATGTTCTTACCAAGACCATTTTGATCATTGCTCTTTCGTTTCAGGATCCTCTCTGCCTTCTCCAACGTCATCTTTATTTATGGACCCCGAGCACACGAAGAAGATGAGCAAATCTGTCCCATCCTTTTTACAGAAGGAGGTACGTCTCCATCTAAGTGCGAACGTTGGCCGAACAACACAGCTGCTTTCTGTTAAAGCTAAAATAAGTTTCAATTCTGCCCTAAGTTTTCTCCTGTGGTCCTAGTTAAGCGGGAGTGTGACAACCATATACAGCGGGGACTTCGGGACTGTGGAAGTGCAGGGGACCATCCATTTTTCCCTTCACTATGTGCAGAAGCTCCGTGAGTTTCACATCTTTGTGGCTCAGTGTAAAGACTTGGCTCCTGATGACCCCAAGAGAGGGCGCTCTGATCCGTGAGTGCAAAAATCTGCTTTGATTATCACTTAATATAAATAACAACAGAACATTTTTAAATATAAAATACTGTTTCACACAAAGTCTAAACTAAAACTAATTAATTTTGATTAATCTTTCTAAGGTATGTCAAAAGTTACCTGGTTCCAGACAAGGCTAATCTAGGAAAGAGAAAAACCTCAGTGAAAAAGAAGACACTTAATCCAACATTCAATGAAATCCTCAGAGTAAGCATCAAATATTCTGCCACCTTCTCCATTATGGACGTATTACTACATTGTTAAGTAAAATAACTTTATCTATTTTGTATTATCTTACTCATCAGTATCGTGTTCGCATGGAGTATCTCAGAACACAGACCTTAATTCTGTCTGTTTGGCATCATGACACTTTTGGTAAGAACAGTTTTCTGGGTGAAATAGACGTGGATCTCTCCAAGTGGGACTTTGACCACACCCAGATGAACTACTTAGCTCTAAAGGCCAGGGTAAGAATGGTAACCGCCCTCACGCACACACAAGACAAGCTGCATTATTTCTTTTCTCATCAAAATAATAGAGGGCTTCTTAGTATAGGGTTCAGACAGCTCAGTTCCTGAAGTTAATATGAGATGGTTATATCACATGCACTTGTGTAACATACGCTACACACAAAAAAAAACTTCTTTCCACTTCTATTCTTTCCACTTCATTCTAATCTCTAACATTACAAACATTTCACCTCAAACAAGTACACGTGAAATGCATTTATGCTTTAATACTATATAATGAAAATAACCACTGGTACATTACACTTAAGACACTGTACCTGCCATTTATTCTTGCCTTTACACAGTAGTACACAGCTTACTACATACCGTAATTACTACTACTACGTAAAGGGTTTGCAGCCTTGCAGTTTTCCTCTACTTACACAGTATATTTTATTATTTTGACATCTTTTTGCATGAAAGAGATTAAATGAATATATACATTTATTTTTACAGCTTTGTTTTTTAATTCTAGTTTATTCAAATATTTTAGTTACACGTGTATTTAGCCATTCTAGTCAAATGTATATGTGGATTTAAGTGTATTTTAACTATTTATTTTTATTCTTGACGGCATATTTTTCTTCTCCTGCTGCTTTCAGACCGAGACAAATAATGAGAGCTAAATAGTATTTATTTTTGCACAATAAAATACTGCATTACACCATAGTACCTGTTCACCCAATACACTACATTAGTTATTATTGTTTTTTGCCTTACCTTTTCAGACGTATCCTACCCTGACACCCCCTAACTGCAGAGGGGAGATGAGGATTGCAATACGTTATGTGCCGCAGATTGGCCAAAGCGATGGTCTGTTCAGTTTTACATATTTTTATTATTATTTTTAAGCAAATTTTACGTACACAGCAGAATTGTTACAGAAGGTGTTGCGATGTTGTTTTAAAGGTTTAGCCAGAGTTGGTCCTAACACTGGAGAGATTCACATTTGGGTGAAAGAGTGCAAGAATCTTCCAATGCTCCGAGCCACTATTGATCCTTATGTTAAGTGGTATGAAAATCAGCTTTACATACATGCATCTATACATACATGCATCTGTAGTGTGTCTTTTATACCAGTGCATGTGTTTTCTGCAGCTTTGTTCTGCCAGACACGAGCAAAAAGAGCCGTCAGAAGACTCGTACTCTCCGCGGCACAGCTGACCCAGTGTTTAACCACACCATGGTGTATGACGGCATCAGGCAGGCTGACCTAACAGAGGCCTGTGTCGAGCTCACGGTCTTGGACAGAGACAGACTGGCCACAAACCTACTGGGTGGACTGAGGCTAGGAGCAGGAACAGGTAACCGGCTATAGTCTGATAAATGTACTGGATTTACTGCAATGAGAACACTAAAAGGTGCACTGCGCAACTTCTCTGGTGGGGGGTCTGCTACCTGCTTGTCTCCATGAAAACTACATTATTGCATTGCCTAGAATGTTCCATAGATTCTACCTATGACGAGAAAAACAAGCAAATTACAGCACATCGCTACATTACAAATGTGCAGAGTCGCTTCTATTCACAGAAGGTATTACAGAAACACATAAATGCTATAGGAATATTTTTAATGCTGTACCATGGAGCATTCCAAGGAAAGCAATAACATCTCCATGGAGACAAGCAGGTAGCGGTTCCTCCACCAGAAAAGTTACAAACCGCACCTTTAATAAAGCATGAAGGAAGATCAAGAATGATTCAGGCTTTATCAAGAAGTTACAAAATTTGAATTATTGGTCATTAAGACAAATTGAGGTATAGTTATTATGATGTGTAACCATAAAGCATATGAGAACACACACTTACAGTCACAATATAATTTAATTTAAGCATCATTTCTATAAAAAGATATGTACCAAACAGCTGATAAACCAACAGTCCATGTAGGAACTACCACCTTTGTTGCCAGAATTCAAATTCAGGGTTTGACATCAACAGTTTGTATATGAGTCACTGACATGTTGTGTGTCCAGTTACAATTTCTTCACTTAAAAATGTTTAAATTTCATAATAATTCACCACATACCTGTAGTACCTCTGACCTTATTAGTTATTCTGTATGTTTTGTGTACTTAAAGTGTTAAATCGTCATGTGGTGCGACTGTCCGCCCTTAACTCCTGATTTTTAAACTTATTTAAAATCTAATAAAATTTATTTTCTTTCTTATTTGGCATATTTTCTGAAGCGTAGTCCCAGATGAAATTTCAGCTTTCTTGATTAGATATTGCCCCCCATAATATTCAAACAAATAATACAACTATTTTAAGGTTATTCTAGGTCGCACCACATGACATTTTTTAAGGTCGTAGCCAATTTATGCGCATAAAAAATACTAAAAATGCTTAATAAAAATGTCAGACATGTTTATGCATTGTAAATATTTGAAAAAGAGAATAGAAACTCATTTTAAAATTTACCTGTGGAAAATCCTGACACTTATACTCGAGAGTTCGCAGTACTCGGGGGACTGCAGTAATGTTCATCTGCATCATTTACTGTGATTTTCAAGTCAAACTAGGAAATGACAGAATGAAAAGTTTGCTCATTTTGCTCTATAGGCAGAAGTTACGGGTCTCTGGTGGACTGGATGGACTCCACAGCGTATGAGGTGGCTCTGTGGGACCGTATGATGGCCTCTCCAAACGAATGGGTCGAGGACGTACTTCCCTTGCGATGGCTTCACTCTACAAAAAACACTTCTAAATAGAGCTTGAACACAATTTCTCTTATTTATATAGTTGATATTTTATTCAAATTTTAAAACACCACCATCCACCTTTTGAAACAGCTCTTAACAAATATTTTGAATACTTATTATCCTGCAGTATACCAGTTAATTTGCTATAAATCTGACTTATAACTTATGTGCACCATTGACAGACCTCGTATCTTTACTGACATACACATTTACAGTACTAAAAGTGTAAAAGATGATAAACATGCTGAAAGTTGACAGAATTGTTTTGTGAATCTTATATTTTTAACCTCACTTTTTCATTAAAGGCAGGAAAACGGTGTCTTCACGTTCTCTAAATACCACAGATGTCACTAAGTCATCTTCTTTATACACTCTAGGCTAAATACAGGACTGCTTAGACTAAATTAGACTAATATAAATATGACGGTGTTCATTTAGCACCATCTAGAGGATCTCTTTGAAAGAACAACACAAAAAACAAGTGGATAATTTCAAAGTTGATACAGTTTATTTCATCATTTAGATTAAACTTTTGTGCAAACACATGTCATTTTCTTAATCAAAACAGGTTAGTCTCACACACCAAAAATCAGAAAACATGCTGTAGTTAATTAACATAACATCCTTTCACCAATAATACTTTCATGCAGTTATAATACAAATAATTGGCAAAATGCAAACCTTTTGGCTGATTGATTACATTAATAACAAATTTTAAATACCAGCAGACCACGTTTAGCCTTAGATGATGTTAATGAATCCTAATGTCCCTTATTATCCCTGAAGCTTTGGTTAAAATATACTGCTGCAGCGCTCAAAGCAGATTTTGGGTCCTGTCCCGTCGCCCGATTAGTGCTTAATTAGTGTTTATATCGGAGCCTCCATGTGAGGTAAGCCCCCATCATCGCCAAGAGCACGGAGAGGACGGCCACGCACACGATCACTGCCACCACGGGGCTGCTGTACTCACTGTCTTTAGTCGCACCTGTGATACAAGACAAAGACATTACACAATGTTTTTCTCTGTGATATTTTCATTTGCGTAATATAGCCAAA
>KN500750.1:8684-21715 GCA_000787155.1 Scartelaos histophorus | reverse complement strand
GAAAAGCAACTTCAAAATGACCAAAACGCAAAAAAATGTGGCTATACTGACACACACGTTAGTCACGAACGGTCTCAGGGGAACAATTTTCCTTAATTACACACTCGATTCACAATTTTATTTATTTTATTATCAACCACCAAAAAACGGGGATGTCCCAGTTTTTATTTTGAAATTCTGGTCACCCTGAACACTCAATGACAACTTTCACACTGGATTCACCTATGACTTTGATAAAAAAACCCACTGAAGTAAATGTGAACAGCGGTAAAATGAAGTCTGCATATGTATGTGCTGTTTGGAATCTGATCGCATGTACCCAGTGCACTCGGAGTTGTTGCACTCGGAGGTGTGATTGTAACTATTAATTAGCCAAACATGAAGGTTGTATAGAGGATTTTCCAATGAACGAGAAACACAGCAACTGTTGGTCCTTTTTCAAACGCTGCACATGAGTGAAACCCCCGACAGAACCACCTCCTCTTTACGCCAAAAACACTTCACAGCCGCTGCTCTGTTGGTTCGGCTGCTGCTATTCCCTTTAACTATTATCACAAGCAATGTATGTGTGCAAAATCTTAGCGATTACTTTAGATTTACATTTACGTTTTTAATGAAGTAGTTTATCCTAGAAAATAAGTTCTTTCCTCATCGCTGCACAGGACTTGTAAATACACCTAACTGAAAAATGTCTGTCGAGCTCTTGAAAATAAAGTACGTTTCCCAATGATGAGCAGAAGTTTCCTGTCCAGAAGTAATTTAGCTCAAGAACCGCTGCATTGGTTTAGTAAACAGTGTGTTTTCTATTGTTTATCTGGCCACACCACATCCAGGATTTTCATTCTTTTCGTTTTGGTCATTATAATTACAAGGCTGCTGCATGTCTATAATGCATCACTGACAATTTAAAACAAAAACCCCACTACAATAACACTGCTGGTTTGTAACATAAGCGTGAATAGAGCCCAGTCCCTTTTAACAGGTGTTTGCTTCCCTTTGCCTCTGCAGTCTGAACCCGCTCCCCCTTCCTCTCTCTAATCCAACTCCTCACCTTTTCTCCTCTGTTTCTCTCCTCTGCTGCTTCTTATCATTATAGCCCAAGATGCAGAAAGTAAACGACTATTTTCTCGGTGTTTATGAGTCCAACTTAAGACCTCATTTAGCGACATCGTGCGTGTTTCTGCTGATAACAGTGGCTCGCGCATGCATTTAGGTGTAATATATTGTACCAACTCATTTCAAACTTTAAATGTGGACTTCTGCAGAATTATTCATCCTCACGCTTTTGTTTTCAATAAAATGGATGAAGATCAAATCAAAACTTGAGATATATGGTCAAAAAAACTTGATAATTCTTCTTTTTTCATTGCCCATCCTTTCTGCTAAGGGTGCGTTGTACAACTTTTCTGTGGTAAAGAGTCCGTCAAACTCTTTTCTTCACGGAGATGTCAGTTTTTTGTCTGAAATGTTTCACAGAATGGTGTTTCTGTCATTATGAAAACCAAACCAAGACCGAGTTACTGGTCAGATCTGTGGAGAGACAACCCCGCTCACAGTCAGAATGCCTGTTTTTGAGATTTTTGAGCTATAAAACCACCTGTAATTCCATAAAAATCTGCAGTTTAACAATAATAATTTTAGTTGCCCCCATCTGTATCAAATATTTGCACAAAGTTTGTTTCAGATGACATCTAAAACCCAGCAATAGAGCCAATATTCAGTATTTCTGCACCAAGAAACATTTTTATCTGGGATTCCGCCACCTACATGTCTCCACTGAGTTTACTGCTTTGTCTAAAATAGTTTTAAAGATCATATATTAAGCAAAACGGATTCCTGTGAGCTTTAAGTCATGTTAAAATGTTGTTACCTCATCAAAAACAGACCAGGAGTTGAGTTCATTCATTATTCGTCTGTCTACATCTCCAAAGCTAGCAAAGATAACAGCTCCTTTTAGCTTTGGGTCAGTCGCGTTTGGCTTTTCCAGGGCAGAAATTATCCAAATTGTTCTAAAACACAGAGGAGCACTTCCTGTATTCCAAGGTTGAACAGAGCGTTTTCAGTTTAAGAGAAAAATTCAGTGTAAATATGCAGGATTTGAGGGTTAAACATGTGAATGAATCAAAACCCAACTCCATGTTTTTTGTAACGCAGAAACATTATAAAATAGATCAGAAAACAGTGTAATATAAGTGAAAAAACAGCATCAAGTCTTCTTTAATAGTCTCTTACCCGTGAGCCTGTCCATCCCAGTTGAGTGAAGGCGAAGCGTTCGATTGGAGGAGAAACCAGGTCCACCCTCACCGCCCTCCAGCCCCGGTTCCCCTCCACTCCCCCCTGCACTCTGCTGCCCTCTAGCTTCAGGATCAGAAAACACTTGGCGAAATAGTCCATGGCTTCAAACCGGCGACAGGGGATCTTCTCCAGGTCAAATGTGGAGGGGTTGTAGGCCTGAAACAGCAGCAGGCCCTGGGGGGAGATAAAAAAGACAGTTGATAGCGGTGTTTTGTGTGGCTTTTAATGTCGGAGGCATGATTTATTCATAATCTGTGCCTTTCCAGGAAAAGAGGGCAGAGCTGTCAGAGGGAGAAGAGTGGGGTTCTGACAGGCAGAAAAAACAAGCCGTCATTTTGCGAGGGAGACTGATCTGTAGCATACACAAACAGGCGGTGCACTGAAGGTTCAAACACAGTATCAGTGTAATGTAGCTGGGAGGGTGTGCAGCCTGCGCTCGCACTGGTGTAAAAATGTACTGCAATCTAAAGTTGTCAAAGTATCAAAAACGCTTTCAAACAAGTATCTCTACTTAATACAGTGTTTAAAAGAGCCATAAAACATAACAACAAGGAATCAGAACCCAGGAAAAAAGGCATAACCATTCCTTACGTGGCCGGTGTTTCTGAAAAACTACAGAGGATTTTCAGACAACATGAAATCCCCGTCTACTTCAAACCCACCAACACTTTAAGACAGAAACTGGTCCACCCCAAGGACAAAACCCCGAGCCACAAACAAAGCAATGTGGTCGACTCCATTCAGTGCAGTGAAGACTGAGCTACACTGGAGAAACGAAACAACCACTTCACAAGAGGATGTACCAACACAGACGGGAGAGCAGCAGTGGACCACAGTCTGATGTCCACCTCCATCTGAAAATCACGGGACACTCGTTTGAGGACAGTGAGGTACAGATCTTAGCCAGGGAAAAGAAGTGGTTTGAGAGGAGGAGTTAAAGAGGCTATTTTTGTTAAGAACGAGAATCCTTCCTTAAACAGAAATGGAGCCTCAGACATCATCTTTCTCCATCTATAACTCTCTTCTCAGGCCTAATTCAAAACAAACTAAGAAAACAACAGGACGAGTCAGACCCAGAGGTGTAATCACCCATTATGGGCCTGTATTATTATGCTAATTACATCCCCAAACGTATGACTAGGACAATAGGCTGAGTTAATAAACAGAAACTGTAAACAAACATGTGTTAGTTTCTATGTAATTACATTGTAATTAGCTCCTCCCTGCAGCAGATATAAGACTGTGTTTTCCAGCATTCTGACCAGAACTGAAGAAGCAGCTTAGATGAGCCGAGAAATGTATTCGATTAAATAACTTTTGTCCAGTTGACAAATTTATTTTTCCTTTGCCTTAATACAGTGTTTGATATTTTAGTATCATGACAACACTACAACAATCACAACTGAACCTGGTTTGCCAATTTGCCATTGCTTTAGTTTGCAAATTGAGAACACATACATGATTTCACATGGTCAGTAATGGACAGGCCATGTCTCATGTGAAAGTTTAGAACCTCCAGAATTCACTCGCTGAGATGCAGAGGCTGCAGTAGCACCGATTAGTTCTTTGAGGTTTTAACGGACTGGATTAGGCTGTGAGATCAGGCCAAACAAATGGCACATTCAGGTAAACTCATTATGGATTCATCTCGTGAACCAAAGCAAAAGAGGAATTCAATTTGTCAACTGGACAAATCTTCCTTTTGCAAGATTTTTGACCTACAACAACATTTAACATTAACATTTAACATTTGTCCAAGTGATGAATTGAATTTCTTCTTTGCCATGAATTCTCCCAGGACGACTGAGGGATTCTACACACAACTTACACAACAAGAATTAAAAAACTAAAGAAAACACTTGGCCATCACACGTTTTTGGAACTAAGAATTAACATCTTAATGTAGTTATACCATAGTACCAAGTTGGCCTAAAGACAAAATAATACAGCAATAATTTTAAACAAAAAACTGAAATTATGTTAATTGAGGACTAAACTGGATAAAACCTGGATTGTCTTATAAATTGCATTAACAGCAGTTTACTTTTTATTTGGATTTCTTCATCGACTCCTGCAAAGGAAACATGAAGCACACACTGGCTTCCACCCTGCTTCACCTCGCAGCCTGAGGAGCTGCTCTAACGCTGTGCACGTCTGAAAATCCAGCCTGCGAATGCGAGCGACGTGCCAAAGGGACCAGTTACACGGATTTAAATTCATACATTATTCTTCTTTAATGTTAGAAAATCAGGTAATGCAGATGTCAGACCAGAGTGACATTTTCAGATCTTCTCTCAGACATAAAGGTGGAGCTTTAGTGTGGAGCTTGTATTGATCTAGTGCAGCCCTATCGCACCTGTCTGTGATCCACTCTCCCTCCGACAGGCTCAGAGCTCCTGCCTTCTGCTCCCAACATATGTTTAACAAGTGGCAGCCCTCCAACTGATCCCTGCTCTACCTCAAACCCTCTCAGACAAATGACTTTTACATTTCAGTCTGTGTGCTGCTAACACTGGGACAGAAGAATGTAATTTTCACCATGGGTTGTCTGATCCTGCAACTAAAACTGGTTTGAAATAAGCTCCAAAATGGCTCCCTAGTCTCTAAAATATACAGTATCATAGTATGTAACAGCTACTTATCTTTTAATTGTTAAAAACTAGGAGGTCATTACCTTATAAGCAGATATAAGATCATTTTTTTGACATTTAAAACTGATTTTGATTTCCTTCCCTTTTGTATTTCATGTTTTAAAATAATACCTTGATTTAAAATATACAATTAATAAGCAAAATCCCATTTCCAAGCAGTTAGATTTGTGTTAGAGCACCCTCTGCTGGCAGCAATAAGAACAAATCATGAAAAACAAGACTTGAGCAGCCATTTAGCCAAAAAGCTGCCACGCTGATATCTCAATTTGAATAACAAAATGCTCAGATGAGGGTTCATTGATTTGAAAACTGGGGAGAAAACTTTTGCTTTTCTAATCTATTACAATCAGGAGAAGTAATGACTTAGTGCGAAGAGGAAAAAAAACTCTTCAGCAGGTTTGAATGATTAATGAAAGAAGCAAATACAAGTGCAGGTTTGTTTTAATGAGGAAACATAGTTAAAAGCTCAAGATGGGGTTTGGTCTATATAGCAGAAAATAAATAAATAAAAGTAAAAAAAATAGAAAAGAGTGAATTTTTAAAGCCAGATCACAGTTAGAATTTTATCACAATTCCTCTATTTTTTTGTAATTTTATTTTTTATACTATGCCAATGGAAAATGATGAAAATTATACTTTTCTGAAGGTAGCTGTGTTATGTCAAGACAGGAAGTAATTAATAGTTTGCAGCTGATGTCAACAACATTCCCCAAGTGTGTGGCGCTAACTGTAGGCATGCTCTGTCTGAGATTTTGTTAGACGTTAATCTGAGCTTTATTTTTAACACAATCTAACCATAAAAAACTGATTTAGTTGGAATTACAGCAGGTGCACTGCAAAAAAGCAACATAAAAACACTTAAATCTATCAGAAAATGACTTAAATGTAGTAAAATGATCTGTCCATGCCTTATTTTATCTTAAAATAAACCAACTTAAGCAGTCCCAGAACTAGTAAGTAGAAAATAAATCGGAAAACAAGAGGATTAGCCTCAGAACTAGTAAGTAGAAAATAAATCAGAAAACAAGAGGAATAACCTGATGTAAGTTTCCAAATCTTGGCCAGATCAGAGAAACTTACAAACTTTAATGATCCACAAGGGAATTTTTTGGAAACTTTCGCCTTTTGGTTGAAAATCAAACTCCTACGCAGCACCAGGAACACTCGTATTGATCACAGGCTCCTTAAAATGCAGCGTTTTAATCCATTTTTCTCCAGTTTTTAATGTTAATTGAACAAACAGAACATGCAAAGTATCAATTAACAATTCACATAACATAATTACTACGTTTTCCATCCATCAAAATGAACTTCTACTCCCAACTTGAACGGTGTCCAGCTGAGAAATGTGTTAAAAACCGCTTCACTCGCCACATGCTCAGGTTAAAATCACCATTGTCGTGGCCGTGACCGGTAAAAGCACTCGCACCAATCTCAGAAGTCGACCTGTCACCGCTACCATTTCAACACTCTAAAAACAGCTTGACAAAGTGTACTTTTCAATAGAGACTTGTCCACAGCTCCAAAGCCTGTTACTAGTAAATGGCAGCACTTCTTAGGTAATGAAAATCGGTGCCAAAACGCCACGGGGCTGTGGAGGAAAGCGGGAGGTAGAAGTGGAGAGGGCTGTGAAACTAAGTGAGCGAGGGACTACAGAAAGTACAGTCTTCTGCAGAAATAAACTGTGAGTGGTTTCACAGTGGAAGAAAAGATTGCATTTCGAATTAAACAACACTGTAAAAATAAAACGGAGCTGTCTTTATCGTGAGATGTCGATAGAATTTTTAAAAAGCAGACCAAAAAACAATGGAACAACCAATGAAATCACCAAAAAATACACAAGAAAAGGTACAATAACTCCAAATGACCTGTAGTAGTAGTAATAGTATTTCTTATTCTTATAAAAGAAAGATTAGGAGCGGTGTTAAATGTAGTGGTATCGTATCGTCAAAAGTCTCACAATATATCAAAATCACAAGTCCCTTCACTTAAATTCATTGTTGTAGTGCAGTAATAGCTTAAAAAAAACAAAAAAAAAAAACTACATCCCATGAGATCCTTTGCTGTTTCAGGTCAGACTACATGAAGAAATAACTGTTATTAAGCACTTTTCCATCTTATTTTTGTATTAGAACAGCACCAAAGTCTTAGTCTTAGTAGCATGTTCACAATTTTGTAAACCTCCACAAAATATCGGAATAAATATCGTACCGAGAGATGCAGATGGAGAAAATATCGAACCGAGAGATTTGGATATCGTTACATCCCTAATGTTTAGTTGTTACTTTTTCTACTTCAACTTCAAAGTCTTTTCAAGCTGTTCAAAATGTCACTGATCTGAATATGATGATAAATGTTGTACAAAGGACTGGGCAAAGTATTTTATAATGTCACTCTTGTTATTATGTATGTGTAATATCATGAGCCAAATCGTGAGCTTTCCCACAATATCGCAATAAATATCGTACTGTGAGGTTCATATGATATTTAAAGGGCCTATATTGTGCTTATAGAGCTGTTTCCTCCTCAAAAACATACCTGGAGTTGTGTCATGTGGTGTTACAGGAAGTCTTATTTAAAACTACACACCTTCACTATCATCATTTGCATACGTTTTAAAATATCAGGTTATTCATCTTGTTTTCTTGATTTATTAGGCGTTTGCTAGACCCGAAACTGCTACTTTCTAATCTAGAGGGAGTTTATTTTAAGATAAATTGTCAAGTGAAATGATGAAAATGATACTTTTCTGAAGGTAGCTGTGTTATGTAAAGACAGGAAGTAATTGATAATTTGCAGCTGATGTCAACAACATTCCCCAAGTGTGTGGCGCTAACTGTACGAGATTTTGATAGACGTTAATCTTTTTAATGCAATCTAACCATAAAAACTGATTTAATTGGAACTACAACAGGTGTACTGCAAAAAAGCAACATAAAAACACTTAAATCTATCAGAAAATGACATAAAAGTAGTAAAATGATCTGTCCATGCCTTATCTTATCTTAAAATAAACCAACTCTAGACTAGAATTAAGCAGCCTCAGGACTAGTAAGTAGAAAATAAATCAGAAAACAAGAGGAATAACCTGATGTAAGTTTTAAAATCTTGGCCAGATCAGAGAAATTTGCAGTGTGAGCTGATTTGTCCCTCTCGAATAACATTCCAGTCTCGAGCTAGCGACCGTTACCCAACAGTTTTTCAGTTAGTCACTTACAAACTTTAATCATCCACAAGGGAATTTTTTGGAAACTTTCGCCTTTTGGTTGAAAATCACACTCCTAAGCAGCACCAGGAACACTCTTATTGATCACAGGCTCCTTAAAATGCAGCGTTTTAATCCATTTTGTATTTTTTCTCGAGTTTTAATACACATACAAACAGAACATGCACAGGGAGTTTATTTTAAGATAAATTGTCAAGTGAAATGATCTTGCTGCATGGACAGATAATTTCACTCTTTTTAAGTGATTTCTGATAGACAAGTGAAATGATCTTGCTGCATGGACAGATAATTTCACTCTTTTTAAGTGATTTTCTGATAGATTTAAGTGTTAATATCTAAAATTTTGGAGTGCATTTGGTGATTAAACATGTGAAAGAAACAAAACACAACTATAGTTCTGTTTTAGAGGATGTAACAACATTATAACGTGGCCTAAAGCTCACAATTTTGTATAATATATGACATTTAAATGACAGTTCAGTACCTTTAAAGTGATGCAAAATCGTGCATCTGTTGTTTTGAGGTTTTAACTTTCTTGTCCTAATATAAGAAATATTTGTTGTTTTTGTCAGTTCCGCTCGGTGAAGTCATACTTAGTTATCACAGAAGTATAAGCTGTGTAAGTATCACATTTGGTTCACTAATTGCTTCTTTTTGGAGGACTGTGGATTTGGGCTTTTTTTCATAAGATTTGTCATTTGCTTCTCCAGAAAATCAGGCAACCGTGCATTAAACATCATGTGAAAGCTGCACTTATCAGACTGGGGCAGCTCTTTGCAAAAGGGCCCGGGGAAAGGAGGGGGGAGGAAATCTTGACTGACAAACTCCAAGAGACTCTCAAACTAATCACCAACCCACCACCGTTAATTATAGTCAGAGGTGGAGGCCATTTTGGGAGCGAGCGGCACATTCCGCACATGCAAAAACTGACTTTACTGATCGATATGACTGAGATTTGAAAGCGCGTTAGGTTTTGTGCATCAACTTATAACGTTTATGAAGACAACAAGGTCCTTTTGGTGACTGAAAAACACTCAAACACATGAGTAACACCCATAGAAAGCCATAAAGAAGTGGAATAAAGGAGTGTGCACTGCAAATTTCCGTTTAATTCTAGTCTAGAGGTTGTTTATTTTAAGATAACTCGTCAAGTAAAATGATCTTGCTGCATGGACAGATCATTTTTCTACTTTTAAGTCATTTTCTGATTGATTTAAAAGTATAAATATATTCAATTTTGGCCGAGCTTTTTTGCAGACCATCGAGTTCAGCTTCAGGCAAGAAGTTAGAGAGTTCCATATATTAGGAACAAGCGAAATACCAAAATAAAAACTGCAGGATTATGTAGAGGGGCTTAATATTTGAAGACCAAAATGGCGAGACTCACTGCAGCAGATACAGAGACGGGGCAACAGTTTTGCAAAGTTAAGTCGATGGAACCAGAAGCACATTTCCTATTTGGAACACAGCGGTCAACAGGTTAGATATGTCCATTTATATAGAGGGATTATCACAGTATATCTGTCTAGTATCCTGTCAGTTTCTTATAGATTTCAGCAGATTTGAGGCTCTCCTGGGGGCGTGGACAGGTGAATCAAACAGGTATAAATGACTAAAAGATGCAAAAAATCCAAGGCACTCACCGGTTGAAATAAAATGCCTTTATTAATTTATGGCATGTCAAAATGGACAACTTTAAAAGTCCATTTAGATCAATTGCCTTTAACTTAAAAGCTGCATCATCTGCATTTCTTCATGTGTTTTCCATGAGGAGGCACAAAATAACAGTTCAAAACACAATCAAACTAGCATCTTACTCAGTGCATCACCCTGGTCTCTCCCCGTGCTCTACTTGGCATGACAGCTCCAGAAAGAGCCACTGTCCTATCTTGTTTCTTGTCAGCATTTTAAGCTCTCCCATTGGCTCAGCTAGTTGTATCGCTCAGGTATGAGTGTGTGTCCGGCTACTGAAGTTTGATCCATTTCTTCTCGTCATTTACGCACTCACCTGCATTTAACATATACGAGTCATTAAGACGATGCATCCCACTGACTAATGTTAGTTTAGCGTCATAACTTATTTTATCACACAGCGATAAACTGTTTTAGTGCTGACAACATCCCTAGAAAACACTGCAACTTGATGTTAACCGCACAGACGGTGGCGCTTTCTCCGCTCAGGCTCCGTGTGCATCTGCTAAATGAATACACAAATAGTCCGTCTACATTGTGCAAAAGACGACACTTTCGGAGGCGATAAAAGCAGACGGCCCGAGCTTGAAAACGTTCTTGAAGACGTGGACGCCTGCGGCTTATCTTCAGGTGCGGCTTATATATGTACGATTATAAAATTTTGGCGAAAGTTTGTTGTTGCAGCCCATATTCAGGTGCGCTCTATAGTCCGGAGTTTACGGTACTTTTAATATGTGTGTGATCGGGTACGGGCGGGTAACGGGTGGAATGTTAACGGGTTGGGGCGGGGGCGTTCGACCCTAGACGGTAGCTACGTTCCAACCAGACCGCTGGTAGCTAGGGCTAACTATGAAGAATCAGAAAACAAAAGTGTCCCAAAAGTGACCCCTGCAGCACCCGATTTCTTAATCCTTTCGAACCCCAGGTAGGCCAGCTATGGAGAATTCTAAGAAAAGTGTCTGAAGAAAACAGAAATTTCAATGCTACATGAGCAGAAAAACTAGCTAACAACAAAAAATCTAACATAGCAAGACATTTCCAGAACAAACACGCAGCTTTTGCTCAGAAATATAAAAAAACGCTTCGGAACTTGCGGCTCCCGGGGCTTCTTTATGGTGAGAAACGGCTCTTTGAGTGGTAAAGGTTGCAGACACCAGAGCCTCGTTTGACAATAACATTTTTAGTTCATCGACCTGTTTCCACTTTGCTAGTTTTGTTCGTCATAGGCAAAAACCCAGACTTCTCTAATGCAATTTTTAATCCAAAAAACCATCACGAGAATCATTCTGTGCTCAAATGCATGACTCCATTATGCAGAAAATGTCAAATACTTTCAAATAAATTGGAATTAAAGCCACAATAATCATGCATCACTTGTGGTTTTAACAACATAGCACTTTCCAATTTGTGACATTCAATCACTATTTCTGTACAGTAAAAAAAAGAAAAAACTCAGCTGAATATTTTAACTTAAAATACAATTTCTGGAATAGTTATAAAACCAAGAAATGCTACGCTGTGAAATGTTTTTACAGCGAGTCTTCAGGTAATGCAACTTTAATTACAGTGGTAGAAGCTAATATTTGGAAATCACATGCACAGTTCCTCCTCGGCTCGGCACCGGCCCCTGCTCTGCCAGATAAGCGCTAACCCCCTCGTAATAAGGTAAGTTGGAGGGGAGATCCTTGAGTCAGCTTATGAGCTTAGCTGCAGGCAGTGACAGTGCCCACTCCGATAATGAGGCCAGAGTGACGCCATAAAGGCACTTAAAGACCGTCTAATCTCAAATGAAAATTCCCCGAGTGCGACGCGACGCAGACAGCGAGAGTATGTGGGTCAGGGAGGGTGGTGTGGTTTAGGCCCGCGTGGACACACTCCAAACTAATGCCACTGGAGGAAATATTAATAAGTCAGAGGCGCAGATGCACAGGCCATTAGCTGAAATGAAGAGGGGACGGGGTTTATCGTGGAGGTCTGCTGTGGCCCTGCTGCTTTCACGAGTCCAGGACGAGGGTTTTTATCAGTGTGGTGGATTTCTCTGATCTTAAAACTTATATCAGGTTATTCATCTTGTTTTTAGACTTACTTACTACTCCTGACGCGCATTTTTTTATGATAACTTGTCAAGTAAAAAGATCTTGCAGCACGGACAGATAATTTCACTACTTTTAAGTCATTTTCTGATAGATTTAACTGTTTCTATCTTTTTTGCAGTGCAGGTTTAAAGATGTGTCCAGTAACATGACTCTGAGGAAGCAATGTTTGCACAAAATATTGATCAGGTTTTAAGTTATTCAAGTTAAGGTAGATGTTACTGTCCCATTTGGGAAATTAGGCCTCTGTATTTAAGGTTGAAGCACCACACTGCAATAAAGCTTGGCCAAAATTGAAGATATAAAACTTAAAAATTGTGAAATTATCTGTCTACTCAGCAAGATCATATTATCTTAAAATAAACTACCTCTAGATTAGAATTAAGCAGTCTCAGAACTATAAATCTGAAAACAAGATGAATAACCTGATATAAGTTTTAAAATCTTGGCCAGATCAGAAAAACTTGCAATGCACCTGTAATTAGGCGAGGCCAGGTGAGGTAGGAATGGGTTTTAAATCTGCATCTACTTATAAAAACATATATATTTTGGGATGTTAGCGTTAAGATCAAGATACAGTTTTGTCCTCTGCATTTGACCCATACTTCAGTGCTGCTGGGGCAACTTTGAGCTAGTCTGGAAGATTGTACAAATTGTGCATATGTTGGGATAATGGGAGAAAAATGCAAATTCAGCACAGAAAGACCCAGAACCTTCAAACCCAGAACCTTCTCGCTAACAGCAGTGCTAATTAAATAACCATACTCCCTGAATTACTATCATTTTATGCTCTAAATAAGTCTAAAATGATCAGGTTCTATGTCCCATGTGTCCCTATCTACGTCTTTTCCGGCCTCTCGCTTTAAACCAGATTATCTTACTCTATTCATATGGGCTTTGTGGTTTATATTTGCTATTCTTTCTGAATGCAATAACAGCCAGAGATGGTCTATAGGCTCAGTCTGACTCATCTTATTCAAGAGGAGGGAAATCTTCTGTATCCCTAACCACATTGACAGGACAATAACGCTCAGATCAATCCCATTATAATGAAGCCCGTGCACACCGGCTCTG
>JACN01024016.1:0-13110 GCA_000787155.1 Scartelaos histophorus | reverse complement strand
TCCTCTCCTCTTCCTCTTCGTCTCCGGCACCGGGAGGCAGGCACAGCGTGGCTAATTACCCAGAGAAGGTGCACGGGGAGCAGCGGACCAGAGCAGCCACCTGTCCACTGGCACCCCTCCAGATGACAGACACCCACGGGTGCTGGTTCGGCGTCGCCCGGGCTGAGTTTGTGTGTTCCACTCTGTCACTCTGCTCCATACTTCGGTGTGGCGGCGTCAACCTGCGGAGCAACTGTTGTCTTTACTAATTTACCAGAAATAGCCGACCGCCTCTGGCCCTTCGGAAGTGGTTGCCAGGTCTGGGGACGAGCATCTGTTTTGGGCTGAGGGTGAACTGTGTGTGTGGGGGGAGAGGACGGAGCTGGACCACGGTGGAGGAACATGAGCCAAACATGGAGGATGAGTTAGTGGGACTGTGGAGTCTGGAAATATACTGGGAGCAGGAGCAGTAGACGAGAGGAGTCACAAATTTGATTAGAATAAATACATTTAAAGTTGCATTGTGTAACTTTTCTGGTGGAGGCCTGTATTACACCTTTATATCTACAATGGGGCTGTTTAATGTTATATTGTGGAACATCCCAGGCAGAGCAATGACATCTCCATGGAAACAAACAGGTGACCCTCAACCAAAAAGTTACTTCGTGCACATTTAAGAAACAGAGGGATCAGTTTGAACTCCAAATTCACACATAAAAATTACAACATTCACATTTTTAACATGAATTCCGCCTGAACTTTTTATTAATTTATTTTTTATCTCATTTTTTTGGTGAGATCTGCTCTAACATTGACAGGAGAATTATCAAGACATAAAAAATGCTCAGTCTACTGTCTACCAGACGACCCTTCCAGACACCAACTCCAACTATTCTTATTTTTAAACCCAAAAATTCAAGCAGAATTTTAAATCTGAATTCCTTTGTGAAGAGCTTGTTCTCACTTTACATGAGAGTAGCTCAGAACTACAAAAATCTCAGCTTCACGACTGGTTTATGCTCCAAAGAGTTCAAACAAAAGTGCAGTTTGAATCAGAAGTCATTTTGGTTCGGTTTTTTACAAAAAAATAACTGTAAAAAATAACCTTTATATTCATTAGAAAGCAAATGTTGATCATGTGGTTGCAAGGATTTTTTAAAATATCAAATCTTCTAAAATATGCCGATACATAACATCTGTGTAAATCTGTGTATAAATTAAATGTGTTTAAAGTTCACATAGAAAAAAAAAAAAAAAAAAAAAAAAAAAAAAAAATAAAAAATCTCAAACTTAATTTTGATGCTAAGGAAAAAACATTTGACTCAGTATAGATTTGGGAGGAAAATTACTTTTTACCTTTAAAAATGTTTAAAATTTCAATACAAAATAATAGTACTTTCATTAATACCCTGATCTAGATAAAGGCCATTCTAAACCTATTAAGAAAAGACCCACTTAAATCATATGTCTGTGATTTTAGTATCAATTCAGAAAAAGCAAAATGTGTCTGTGTCTCTGTGTGTTTTTTGTGTGTGTGTTTTGTTTGTATTTATAACATTTTATGGTTTATAACAAAGAAATCCTGCTCCCAGCCAGTCTGTAATGGATGTTCCCTGAATTTCTGTTCCCTTTTTACCCTCTACTTTTAAACACTGTGCTTGATTCTCACAAATGGCTTTTTTACAAACGGTGGGGAGAATTTCTGAAGGGCATCGAGCTGAAAATGAGCACTGGACAGCCAAAAGTACCTTGGATTTTTTTTATTTTTTTCCCTGAGATAGTTATGGGGCTATTGCAGAGTGCCGCTTTATTGTTTTGCAGTAAAATGTAATTGTATAATGTGAGCTTGGGTCTCGGATGAAAGGTAAAAGCGCTGGAACTAGATTACTCCACCATTATGTGAGGAGCAAAGGATCGTTTGAGTTTGGGGCGGAGAGAGAGGCGGGAAAACACCGGCGCTGTGAGGATTGTTGTGGAGAGATTGTTGTGTTGAAGTGAAAACATGGTAAGTGATGGTTACACACTCTGGTTTTGTGTTGCAGCAATCGGCTCATGTACAAAATATTATCAGGTTAGTGAGGGATTGTGGACCGTTGGCTATGACATTAATAGTCAAGGAAACCTGATTCTATTTTGATTCCGATCATAAACCACAGAACCCAAAATGAATTTTAGGATTCAGGTAGTGATCAGTGATGTAATGATCAAGACCTAGAACAGACTACATGCCTGTTTCACCCTACACAAGTGTAAAGAGTGAATGAGGACGGCCACACTGCCTGTGCGAGGCACGTGTATAGAGCAGCACGTTCTGTGCACGTAGATTTCAGACAATAGAATCCAACCCATTTTTGATGCTCTTTGTCAGCGTAAGGAGTTTCTGTGTTTAGCATCAGCACAAGGGGCAGTTCTGTGTCATGTGATGGACCCAGGCTCAGAAAGACTCAATTTCCATCTATTTTCTTGTGCTTATCCGGGGCCAGGTCACTGGGGCAGCAGTCTAAACAGGGACTCTCTGACTTCCTTCACCCTGGACACTTCCTCCAGCTCCTCTGGGGGGACCCAAGGCGTGTCCAGGCCAGTGGAATTATAGCCATAGTCCAGTGTGTCCTGGTGTCCCGGTAGGAATGTCTGAAACACCTCCTGAGGGAAGCACCAGGAGGCATTTGGAACAATTACACGAGTCACCTCAGCTGACTCCTCTTGATGTGGAGGAGCAGCGGCTCTACTCAGAGCTCCTCATGTGGCTGAGCTCCTCACCCTGTCTCTGAGGGAGCACCAGCCGCCCTGCAGAGGAAACTCATTTCGACCTCTTGTATCCACAGAGCTCATGACCATAGGTGAGAGTAGAACTGTAGACTGACCAGTAAATCAAGAGCTTTACCTTTCGGCTCACCTCCCTCTTCACCACAACTTTCCGAAGCGACCGCATCACTGATCACTGATCCACCCGTCAGTCTCACGCTCCAGCCTCTCCTCACTCGTGAGATACTTGAACTCCACTTTAGACAGGGCAGTCCCTGCCTCAAGACTCCATTTGTGTGTTGAAATTTCTTTTGTAAATCCTGCCGTTTGCTGTGATCAGTGCAGACAACAAATACAGTCCTGTTCAGTGAGTTCTTTTCACTGGAGATCTGTGACAGTCTCTCCCTAAAGTTTGTTTGTCTTTCCCATTGAGAAACACAGAGTCAGTGCTGCTCTAAACGCCCCGCTGGAGCTTCCAGTGTGGTCGTCCTTCTGTTGTCACGTTGTGTTTAGGGCCTGAAAACACAAACTTGTGGAGTGTCGATTCTTCTGCAGTTCTAGGCCTATTGTATCACAGTGTAACTCCATTATAGACCTGATTTAGACATGGATTAGACCTGGAATATTGAGCTGGAATAGACCTTGTTTACTTGGAAGTGTTTTTTGTAGGTGGCACCTGCATGAAAAGTTTGAGAACCATAAACAAGTCATTTGGCAAATCTTTGAGCGTCTTTGTGATGTCTGTGAAAAACGCTATATAAATAAAATACTTACTTAGTTATTAACATTACCTGAAATATCCTGTCCATATCTCATTTGTTAGTACCACTTTCTAGTACTGGTACATGAGTTCATGCATTAATTCATCATAACTTCAACTCATTTTGAAGCAGTAGTTGATGTCAATTTTTTTTCAAAGTTTTTACACATACTTTGAGATCAGTAACACTTAATCCTCTAGCAGAACAGCGCCCCCTGCAGCTCAGACAGTGGAGCCATTCTGGACGCAGGTCGGTGTTTGCGGGGGGGGGGCTTAATGTGACATCTGTCGAACAAACCGTGATCTCCAGCTGGAGCGGGGGGTCCGGGGTCCTTCGGGGTCCGCTGTGAAATATACTACCACGAGAAGGTCATTTTGCATAGACACGCCCCACGCCCGACCGGGCTGACGGCCAGAACGCTTCAGGAGGAAGAGGAGGAGGACGTGGAGGAAGAGGGGGGCAAACATTATTAACATGCAGAGTCCAGGGAGCTGAGAAAGACACAAACGACACAGAAATGGAGGCGTGTAAAAGCCCGGGGAGCTAAAGTAAACCACATGTACTAAATGGATTTAAGTAATGAGACTGTGGGGGATAAACAAGATGTCGCTGTGAACGTTGGCGAGAATCTTCATCGTCTTTTGTGTATTTAAATTTGTGTTTTTACAATAATATCACTGTAATTATTAAAGGTTCTTTCCCAGGAATGTTCCCTGATGCGACTTTTAACTTTTCCATCTGGCGTTTATTCATTATGGGCGTTTCCGTCGCTCAAAAATACAGTAATTCTTTCTATGAATAGGCTCGACTCTCCACAGATCTGAATTGTAATGTAGTGTAATGTTGTCTCCCTCTAAAAATGTTATGAATATTAATTATGGGTGAGATGAGATGCAATTTCCGTGAGATGAGACACGAGATTGGGTCCACGAGAATGAGATAAGATGAGATTTTGGCGTAATGGACACGTTTAGTTGATGTTTTTAATTCCAGATTAAATTATTCCGAATTAGATGCATTAGATTTAAATGATTCCCCTCCGAGTTTACAAGGAAAACATGTTCATTTGGCTTTATTTAATTTCGTTCAACGTCTGGGGCTCGGGGAGGATTCTGATTGGACTGGGACAAGATGTATTTATGTTTAGAAGAAAAAACACAATCAGCTGCTACCGGCGTTTTGCTTTTTCTCACTGCTTTTGCTGTTCTGTGCTTCAGCTTTTGTGTTCTCCTGCTTCCACTTGGTTTTGATCTGTGCAGCGTCTCTGTTCTGTTTCTCCTTGTTCAAACCTTTCCGCTACCTCATCGAAAAGGTTTGTGCTTTTATGTTTTCAGCCATCTTTTTTCATTATTTGTTGTTCTTCCAGCGCACTTATTAAAAAAATTGTTTCGGTTCGAGCCCAAAGTTTGCTCCACCATCTTGCAGTGCGTCATCGCGTCAGAAGGTCGACCCAACATGCAGGCACTGAATGGCTGGATTTTTTATTTTTTAAGCGGAATAAACATTTACATGATCGCGGAATAAATTAAATCGGCTTTAAAAATCGGAATAAACCACCCACTTAATTCAGAATTCAATTTTATTCTGTTCATTAGAGATTAAGTGTTTACATGGTCTTTTTAAAGCAGAATTTTAATTGGAACAAGAGCAATCCAAGATTTCTGATCTCCGCCAAGGGTTAACATGGACACAGAATCCAGATCTGGATCCGGATCATCGCCAACATTTTACAGAGTCGTCCCTGCACTAAGATCTTCCTCTGGTGACAATTTCGTGAAGATCCGGCCAGTAGTTTCTGAGAAATCTCACTAAGATTGTAGATCCAGATCCAGATTCCAGGTCCGGATCTGCATCATCACCAAAATTTAATGGAGTCGTCCTTGGGCCAAGATATACCTCTGGTAATTTCATGAAGATCCATCCAGTACTTTCTGAGAAATCCTGTCCACAGACAAATAAATAAATAAATAAACTGACTCTATCTCCTTGGTTGAGATAATAAATTGGACGGTCTAATTTGCAATGTTGGTCTCATTTTTTAATTTATTTAGCAGAGCAGTGCTTATAGTTGGCTTCACACCTCCAGTAGTGGTAGTTTTCAAGATAACAGGCACTTTTCACTTTTTGTTAAGTCGAGATCGTCAATTCCAAAGCTGAAATGATCCAAATAATTCCAGTGAAGGTGTTTGGAGTATAAAAACGCCATATTACCACATTACCACACCATTTGAGAGAATAATCTGGCCTAATCCTATGCAGGATTTGTGTGTTAAACGTGTGAAAGAAACAAAACAACTCCAGGTCTGTCTGTGATGAGGAAACATTAAAACATAGATCAGAAAATAGCGTAATATGGCCCTTTAAATTATCTTGTCACTTTATTTCAGTAAGAATGAGACGAGAGTTCATTTGAAACCTAAATATTCTGGGAGTGTGGCTTTTTCAGACACTTTTTTTACATTTTATTTATAACAACCAACACTTCCTTGAAAAGTTGTATACTATTAGGATGTCACAACTTTTTCAACAGTTAATTTACACATCGTAGTCTCACTGACGTATAGCAGAGGTTTACAATTAATTTCTATTCTCGCCCTCGTAGCAACTTCACAAAGTCTTTCTCGAAATGACTTCCAAGGACTATATACAGCAAAAACCCAATTTACTTGTGTGCAAATTTGCTCAAAATGTTCTATCTTCCAGCAAACACTCTAATCTTCTGTTCTGAATGTGTAAGTCTGCAGAGAAAATGCATTCGTCTCAATAGGGTTTTGTTCTGGCCATTGGTTTCATCTGATGAGCGATGAAGAGGTGCATTGTGGTACATCTCTGTGTGAAGGGAGTTTATTAGAAGAGTATAGTCGCTTTTCAGTTAGTTCATGTTAATCTTGTTGTGTCCATGGGCAAGACACTTCAAGATCTCGCCTCATGTGCTCAATATTCATGGATTTATTGCAAATTTATAGCAATAATTCAACAATATAATAAAGGCAGATACAGAATAAGGTGCAAATGAGTCCAGTTCACAGTGGAGTGGAGGGTTATGGAGGGGCCCAGGAGGGGGGATAGAGCTCATGGAGGAGTCCGATCGCCCGGGGGGTAGAGGCTGTTAGGCATTCTGGTTCTGCTCGGAAGTGACCTGTAGTATAAAATGTAAAAGTGGAACAATGGACGGAAATGTAACCATGGTACAATTTGGTGTGTTTCCAATATATCATGTTTGTCCATTAACATGCACTGTCTAAAAAAGTTAACAAATAAGAACTAATATGGTGATTTTTGTTTTAAGTCGCAGTGAGGAAATAGAAATACACTGTTTGAAAATGTCTAATCAGAATAAGAGATGCCGTAACTATTTCAGATGCTACATACGAGCCAACATGTGCGACTGATACTGACACTGCAAACCCGAATTATTAAGCAGTAATTAAAAAAAATGAGCTAAACGGTTGCCTAACTTTTTTTTAAGTTTATAGTCTCAATTTTTTCATATCTGTAAATTTAAAAATATAACTAAGTGTCACACAAAATGTTTAAATGCATTTAATAGTTAATTAAAAATAATAATTTAACTAAATAATTAGTAAAGAAATTAAAAATTAAAAATAAAATAATAAAAGTAACACTTAATCAAAACATTTAGGCTAAAAATAATTAGAATAATTAATTTAATGCCTAGAAAATCTGATAGATGCATGTAAAAATTTTAAATTATAATTAAGCAGAGCGCCTAATATTTTTTTAATTAAATGGAAATTATTTTTGATTAATTTGAGTGTTCAGGTTTACAGTGCAGCTATCACAGGGTTTTTTTCTTTAAATAAAAAATGTGTGTTTTATTGCTCAAACTACCTTTATTACTATGCATTTTGTGAGAGTGAGAGAACACTGAACTATATTCTCCCAAGTTAAAGTCAAATCAAGTCTTGCTTCTAATTGCTTTTTCAGTTTGCATCTCCCCATGTTCAAGCTACATTTTTAGCCCTCTAGTTACATAATGTCCACATAAGCCCACAGACAGAACAGATCACACAATGACAAATGGAGATGGGTGAAAGCAATATCCGCAGATGTCTTTACGTCTGCTCCCCGGTCGTGTCAGCCCTCCATCAGAGACGGGACCTCCACCGCACACGCATCTGATCCAACGGTGAGCTTTTGCATTTCAAAGCCTTGGAGTCTCTGCAACAGTCAGAAACAAAAAATATAAAATGAAAAACAAGTCCATTACCACCATTTTAACCTCGTGAATTTTTAAAAAGGTTTGTTAAAAAGACAAAAATATGGGCTGAGCGGCTGGCATTCATGTGAGGATAAATGGACTGGCAAATGGTAATTGGAACTAAAAGAGCATCTCTGAAACATTCAATAAACAGCTCTTGTAAATGATTGCACTGTGGAAAAATTATGCAAAATGTAGCTGCCCAGAAATGTGTAGCTCGGTTTTACTGACCAGTCGTATTTTTTATCTAAAGTAGTGATGCATTTGTAAAAATACGTTTTCTAATCACGCTGTACGTACCATATATATATACTGGTATATTAAAGATGCACTGTGCAAGGTTACTTCATGTTATATTGTATACCACTTTGCCTGGGTAAGGGTTGCCAGGTTCCACACATCTATTAAATATTTATCCATTTAAGTGTATTTTTATTATCTAAAAAACATGCATTCTTACTTTAGGTTGGGTTTGGCTCGCCGCAGATCTGACTCATAACTTGGCCTGCCTGTCATTAGCTGCTTGTCGCCATGGAGATAGAAAAAGTTGAGTGACAGACTGTGGAACATTCAGGCAAAGCAATATACCAATATACCACATCATGGAAACAGAAAAGTTACGCACTGCAGATTAAAAGCAGATCAATCCTGCAAAATCCATTGTAGTTGTTTCCCCTCCTCAATTATCATCTCGAAGTTGCATTTGGAGTGATCTTTAATCGCTTATTTTCCATATTGCCCATCAGTACACGCCCACTCCATTGTACTTCGTTCTCCATATTTATTTTCTTTATTCTTATGATTTGGCAGCGTTGCATAGACATTCTGGTACAAATTAAAACCAAAATCTGTGAATGATCTTTACAGCAACGCCAGCTCCCACTGGGCATTGTAGTTTTCTAGTGCAGAAGTAACAGAATATTATTTGTGCATATAAAATACATTTACTAATAAAGCAGAATTATCCTTTTTCCAAGTGTATAGAGGACGAGTGTATCTAACTCATTCTTAGCTCCCACAAACATTGCTAGAATTCACAGACATGAATTTTCAGGCGCATGCACAGAACAGCTTTTTTGTACATAGTGTGAGGAAAATATGGATGTGGATGTGGTGGGTCTAAAATACTGATGGGTCTCACATACTTCCTGACTACTCACAGTGGTCAGATTTTTGCCATAAAATACATGGCAAAAGAGTAACTCATTTTGTCAGCTAAACGAACGTTTAGGTTGAAAACTCATCCAAGCCTTATATCTGCCAGAAGGAAGGAGCTGAATACTAATACTAATACTAATACTAATACTAGGACCTGGAACCCTCCCTCCTTCATGTCCTGGATTAATCTGTCCTCGTCCTGTAGGAGTTTCCTTCTGCTAATAGATTTGGTCTACAGATTTACAACCTTAATTGCAATGGATACGTCCTGGCCATCTATGCCTGTCCGTCCATACCTCCATCTCTCCTTCACTGTGGTTCTTCGAGGTTTCTCTCTGTTTTTTTTTTCCCTCTGGATCTTTTTTTTTTTTCAAGTTTTTGCCGAAGAAGGAGAGTCTAAGGACAGGAAATGCTGGGATAATTATCCATTTGCCTGCTTGTTGTTGGACATTCTGTATTTTTGAATTATAGTATTTTCTTACTCTGCTTCATTCTCTGACATCTCTGTTTGCTAAATTAATAATTTTGTGAAGCCCGCTGAGATAACTGTTGTTGTGATTTTGGGCTATACAAAAATACATTGAATTGAGTTGAATACTAAAACTAATACTAATACTAATACTAATACAACTGAGCTGCTAGATGAATGTTTGTCAAGTTGACAAATTGAATTGCTCCTTTTCCATAGATTCTACATGAACGACTGAGGGACTCTACACACATCTTGGCCACAAAATACAGATTTTACCATGTTTTTTATGGGAGAAAAATGGCAAACAAGTACTAATTAACAATAATTCTTATTTCTTAAAGACAAATCTGCCCCTCTTGTGAGACGTTGACGAGCCTTTAATACTGCTCCAATAAAAAAGTATCAGTCTGTATCCGTATTTTATTTTTCTCCAGTATAATACCAAATTTGTCACTTAATAATTGCAGCCTTGTTTAAAATGCCTCATACTTTAAAGACACACTAATGAACCTATGGCACAAAATGAGTTCTAGCTTTAAAATTCAGGACACATTCATTCACTGTTTCATGTATGTTGCTTCATTTGAACACATCCCACTACATATCTACAATTACACATTGCACCACACATTGTTTTTGATATAGGAATAATGAACAGACTTTAATGTTGTCTTTTAGATTGTCTTTGGGCATTTATTACCGCTGTGATAATTGCGAGGCGCTTTAATTCATCATAAAAAGGGGTTAAAGACGCCTGCAGGTTGTGGTAAATGAAATCCCCGGCTCAGAAGTAGTAATTATAATTCACATTTATATTGTGTGAATGGTGCTAAAGCAGTGTGAATTAGAACAGTGAATCTTGCACCTGATTGCACCAGTCACACGAGTTCTGAGGCGACACATTTATCCAATCGGAGACGAGGTTGGAGGAAAAAAACGTGCAAACAACTGCCTGTGACTATTCCACTGAGGTTGTTTCTCGATCATGGTTCAACATTAGAGCGATAAAAGGGCCAAATGCTCCTGGTGGCAGTGTTCAAGCTGAATTAACTCTAAATTCTAAACAATATGACTGATGCTTTGGGGTGGAACGAGATACAGTTTCCACAATACGAGACGAGACGCGAGATTGGACCTACGGGAACTGCGCGAGACAAGATTTTGAAGTTCTTTATAGTAAATAAATTGAGCGCTCGAGTTCCCCAATTTTCCCCACCATTTTTGACTTATGTTATTTTTGCTGCTGTCATTGTAGCACTACTTTTTGGGACTGCAGCTTCTCAGAAAATGTAACTCACCGGCGCATAACACATTTTTTGAATCCAATACAAATGTCAAAACATGGAAAATCTTGTGGTAATTTTGCCTCTCGAGATCTTGCGGCGCGAAATCTTGTCCCGTCCCTACTGATGCTAAAGACATGGAAACATTATATTTTACTTATTTATTTATTTGACATGGACCTAGCAATTACAGTGGGTGATTACAGTACAGATGCATTGTTTCAAGTGTTATTGCAAGACGGTAAAACAAGCTAAACTTAATAACGTTTCACGCAGCATTATTGACGACGAATATGCTGTAGTGATGGGCAAATGACACAAATTGCTCTGAAGCACTGCCTCGTCTCGCAGCAGCCGCTCACGTGACCGAAGTGTCGGACTCTACGTGTCAATCGCTTCAGTGTATCAAAGCGTTTCATTGGCTCAGCGAATGTTGTGCTCTGCGATTGGTTCAGAAGCTTCAGTGTTCAGCGCACTTCCGTGGTTTGACAAGTGTAAAAGATGCACCAAAACTTCTTGAAAATGTTGGGTAATGAGGAGTATTGTGTGACGTTAGTGGTGATTTTGGCGACATTTGTTTCATTTTCGATGGCGTCTCCAAGTGGGAAAAAAGCGTTCCATGGTTTGGGATCACTCTGATAGAAAATGGAGTTTTGGGTTCGCAAATCATGGGTCGTGTGCCGGTTTGCAATGGTTACACTTGTCCACTAGAGGTCAGTGTTTCTCCAAGGCCTCAGACACGTCGAACCATTTGAGACACTATTGCAACTGAGGTGTCAATGCTTCACGAGGGTCCATCACTAATATCTTGATCTTAACAGGCTTTTCTGGCTCCTTCTGACCCTGGATCCCATTGACTCCCATTGAAATATCGTCACCCTTTGTACACTCTTTGCAACTGCAGCACTGAACCTCATCATTTTGGTCATAAAGGGCCTACTGATCTACTGATTAGCTGTGTAAATGGGTCTAAAATAGAAATGTATACCAATCCCTGGCCTTACTTTGCCATTTTAGTGCGTATTTGCTAAAAAATTACTTGCGTACAGGCCACTTTAGAATCAACTCTAGCCAGTATATCTAAATTTCTGGGTTGGACAAACGCCCACCCATGAGTCAGATGCCGTGGTATTACATGACGACCACAGCCGCATGATTAGCCCCTCTCAGCCCCTCTCAGCCCCTCTCAGCCCCGACCTGGCACCACTGGTCACTGCGACGTCCAGCTGTGTCTGGAGAAAAGGGAAACGGCGTGATCCGAGCACCAACATCCGCTCTATTTCCAGAATGCACCGTTCGCCGCCATGTTCGATTGTTGTCTTTGTCCATTGGCTGTGAATCATTGCTCCAGAGCTCGCCCCAACCCACCGGGCACTGCACTTCAGATATAGGGGCGGAAAATAGCTTCTCGAAGGTGTTTAGTGTTTTAAAATGTTTGTAATAACCTGCCTATGACCCTGTTTTTCTTTTTTTTTCTATTTTCTATCCATAATTCGCTCCTGTAACCATTAGCAGCACCATTTAAGTGGAACTGAACGCTATGGGTGACGTCGCACTCGCTTAGCCCACATCTTTATAAAGTCTACGCACTGGACCCACATGAATAGATGCTTGATTAGAAGTTTACTGATCAGGATGCTGCACTTTACACGCTCGGCTTCACATGAGTCAGTCACAAGAGACGACGCGCATACAGTATATACCTTTATGATAATGCGAGTAAAATGGGCGTGCATACATGAATATTTTAGCTCTTTGTGCAGCAGATATTTTTTAAGAATGTAACAGATGAGAAGGACATGTTCATCACTGGGATCCTCGTAAATCTCTGGAGTAATTGGAGACTGCACAGCTCAGTTACGGCTTTAAGTTCAACACAGATAAAAAACCGAGTTATAAAATCATCTCCAGTTTTACGTCGACGAGAAAAGACTTCCACGGTTTGATAATTACCCACTCGGATGATTACCACAGTAGGAAAATGTCGGTTTATCCGGTGAACTCCCTCAGCCATCTCGCAGCTCAGAAGAAGAAATTGCAAGTTTGAGCGACGTTCCAGGGTGTTTTTCGAGTCAAAGGTGCTAAATATCCCAGTTACCAATTTCCTGGAACACATTATGAGTGAGAGGAGCGAGCAGTTCGTTCTCGAATGTGTTCCTCTGTCATCGCTCAGAATCTGGGGCCAAACTTCCTTGTCAAAACCGATCTCGTCAGATATTGGAAGCTAAACGAGGCTTGGATGGGAATACGACGTGCCACAATACAAAACTGCGGTTGTGTTCTTGGGCAAGACGTTTCACCCACCTTGCCTAAAATGATTGTGGTGTGTGCGTAAGTGGGTCCGATCCAATCCACTTTATTAATACAGCACATCTCATAAACAGTTTCCAAAATACTACATAGTAAATACAAAGTAAGAACAGCAATAATAAAATGATAAAATAAACACACTTGATCATTAAAACAATAAAATTAGTAAAATAAAATAAG
>JACN01140209.1:0-11363 GCA_000787155.1 Scartelaos histophorus | reverse complement strand
ATTATTATTATATTATTATAATTATTACAGACCCATGTAGAGATGTAGCATTTACAAATGAAGCGAACGAACTGCATCAGCCAATCAGAAGATAACGAGGCAGGAAGCAGGAAGTTGTCAGATTTGATCGGGACTAAATTCTCGGCATTTCGTCCGGAGGCGGGGCTTAGCGTTGCATGTCAATCAAATTTAACTGAATATTGGTATTTTCTATTTAGAGAGTCAAGTTCATAATCAGCAGATGTAATTACATTTTATTTGTCTAAAAATTACAGCTCAGTTTTTCCAAGACTCCATGAGCAAAACTGTCCCAAAACCCTAAACTTACCAGTATCTTGCCCTTAACTTGATGGAAAATGGTGCGTCTGACGTATCAACAGGCAATAAAGTAAAACTGGATGTGTTCTTGGTACAGTTTTAGGTAGATTTGTTTTTTCTTATCAAATCTTATCTTATGTGTTTAAAAGCTGCCGTGGTTCAGATTCTTAAGTCCCGCCCCTGGGTGAAATGCGGAGCTTTTAGGGTGTTTCTGTTTGGATCCTAAGGTTTTCAGGGTAAATGTGTCATAAGCTTTATCGGTGAATGTCATTGTAAACATCATATCAGGTTTTATGTCTTTGCTTCTTGTTCTTGGTGCTCGCTAAAGCCTGGGGTCCACTGCAGGATTTGTTTTCGTTTTATAAAGTTGTTGGAAAGTCTCACGGCACGACGTAAAAGCGCATTTTCACAAAATTCTCCTGTCTTTGAAAATTTGAGATTTGGAAATGGAAAAAGGTCCTTGATCTTTGTCCCGGTTTGACTTTTTTTTTTTTACCTGTCCAGCCAGAACCACACACTGTGACTCAAGTTTACAAAGACTAAGAGCGGATCTGGAGCTGGGTCCTGTCTCCCTGAGTTCAGACAGAGTGATTGACAGGTGGATGAACCAATCAGAGAGATGCATTTAAGATTTATTTCAGGTAAAAGAAGTTCTGGATTTAGTTTTGGAGAACGGACAAATGTCTCAAATTTGGACAGAGGTTTTTTGTCGCTCTCTGGTCTGATCCTCCTGGTTTCAGACAGAATGTAAAAGCGAGTGGCTGCTCAGGCTACAACTCAAGATTCTTTTCACTTTTTTTATAAACCTTTTCGTCACAGATGATAAATCGTGCAGTGGACGTCCGTCTTTAAATGCATTACGGGGGGGGAAATCTGAATGTTTGAAAATGATACTGGTTTCATATGAAAGTTCTATGATATGGTTGATACTTTGAGGACTTTCAAGGAAGATCTTTTCCGTTTTGAATGTTTTACAGTCCTGAAATGTCTTTTAAGGGTTTTATTTTATCTTTTTAAACCAGTTTTGTCTAAAAGAAAACATTTGGTTCTTACCTGTTCCATGAAGACTCTGGTGAACAGGACGACCGCAGCTCCTTTAAAACAGAAACGGAAAGAAAAAAAAATGTGGTTTACTTCTACAGTTCAATTCAGAACTGGACATCAATCCTTTAAAGAGGCACTACGTCACTTTTCTGGCGCGCTACCTGCTCGTCTCCATGGAGATATTACAGCGTGCAAGTTACAGGTCAGGTCTGTGGAGAGGAGAGCCCACGCACAGCGACAATGCGTGTTTTTCAGAGGTATTTTTGAGCTAAAATATAAAAACACATGGAATCAAATAGATGCATGGTAGGCAAGTTTAACGTTTCCATGGAGACGAACATAAGACGGTTACATAATGCACCTTTAATTACAGGTAGAATTAATAAAACAAAACGCATCTCAACTATTTCTGATAAAGAATTCAACAACATTATAACATGACCAGAGGAGAGCAGCAAAAGTCTATTTCGTGTCTTATTATTTTTACTAAAACTAGAATTGACCGGAATGACATAACAGGATTAAAATTTAAGCCGTTTAATACCCAGGAATTTTAATCTTGTAACACGTCGGTCGGTGAGAGTTTCTTTCATGTGCAGAACCTGAGGACGAGTCGCGTCTGTGGAGTTTTCGTCTCGGTTTGACTGAGTTCCTCTTAAAGCTCACAGAGGAGTGGATGGAGGCGGGAAAACTGAAACCACATTTTATGCTGTGCAATTTTTCTTTTTTTTTTTTAATCTCCATGGAGACGAGAAACCACATTTTATGCTGTGCAATTTTTCTGGTGGTTAATCTCCATGGAGACGAGCAGGCCCCAGACATAGTTACAGGTCAGATCTGTGGAGAAGTGGACCCGCTCGCAGTGATAATGCATGTTTTTGTGGTCGTTTTGAGAGATAAAAACACCTGCAATTGAATAAATACGAGATATATTCGTTTAATGCCACACTGTGGAACATCCCCAGCAAAGCAACAGCATCACCATGGAGACAAGATGATGACACAGTGCAGCTTTAAGCTACAACACATGTCATAAAAACGTGTTTGTGTTAATTTGGTGCTTTAATAATTGAACATTTTGGTTCTGGACGATTGTAGAATTAAGCACCCGAAAAAAAAAAGCTAAAGTACGTAATTTTCAAGTGAATAAGTGCAAAACATTTTCCGTGGAAATAGAGTAATTAAAAAGGAACAGCATTTCCATAGCAACATGCACATTTAGGTCAAATGAGAGTCAGGTTTGTGGAGATGCAAGCTCACAGTAAGGACACATGTTTTTATGTGCAAAAAACACAGATGAAAATGCTTTTATTTTAGTCTGTTTTTTGGCTAAAAAGTGACATAATGTGGCATTAAATTCAATTCTAGTCAGTCTCCTGTTGCATCATCAGCTAATACTTTTATTTGCATTCATTTTATCGTTTAGTTTGATCATATTGAGGCACACATACAGACCAGGGCTGTAACGATATCCAAGTCTCATGATACGATATTGTCACAATATGAAACTCACGGCATCATGTTTATGGCGATATTGTGGAAAAGCTCACGATATTACAATATTACAGATAATGACAGACTGACATTCTAAAATTCTTTGGTCATTTGGTGCAACATTAATTGTCATAATCAGATCCCCGACATTCTGAATAGTTTGAAAAGTGCAAAATTCAAGAAACAACTAAACATTAGGGACATAACGATAATAAAATCTCTACAATATTTTCTCCATCTGCATCTCATGGTTCGATATTTATTCTGAACATGCTACTTTTTCCTTTTAAAACGCCGTGATAAGCCTGTTGTAAAAATAAGACGTAAAAGTGCTTCAGAACAGTTATTTCTTCATGTTTCTGCACTGAAACAGCAAAGGATCATGGTCTATGTAGTTCCCTCTGATTTTTTTTTGCTATTACTGCACCACAGCAATGAACTTAAGCAAAGACAGACACGATATTATTGTGAGACTTTTGACAATACAATATCATGGCATTTCGGTTATTGTTACACCTCCACAAAACAGTTTTTTTCTCATTTTTGAAAGTGAATGTGAACAATCTGCAGTTTTTACATTGTGCGGCAAAAAGCAAAAGCTCCATTCACCAAACTCCAACAGCAGCAGCACAACTGATCGAAGATTTTACAGGGACACGATTGATAGTCCCATCTAGTCCCGGCAGCCTATAGCGTCGTAAAAGAGTTCTTTGTATTCTGAACAGTCCCTTGGTCACAAACAGCTCAATTTCAATGGATTTGCAGCAACAGAAACAGACCTGTAACTGAAGAAATGCAAATAGAAAAGTTTAAAGAAGCTGTTTTACTTCTGCGGAGCATTGACTGCGACACGTCACACGTTCAGACCGTCACGTTAACTTTTATTGTCGTGAAAATGCGGCGTTCATCCAAAACGACGTATCGTTTTATCAGTTTCACTTTCAGTTTTGACGTTTTGACCTGCGTACTGAATATTCCACTGGACGACATGTGATTTTTACTTCTTAAAGTGAAAATATTCTGGAGCGTCCAAAGTGAACTCGAGCGCCGCACGGTTGCGTCACTCGGCTGCAGCGTAAGCAAAACTCTGCAACGTGCAAATCTCCAGAGTTTCACCTGCTCCACATTTACACACTTACGTCAGACTTCCAAACAGGCGCCATTTATTTCATCATCTTCTCGTTTTAAATCATTTATAAACCTGAACTTGGATATTCTCCTTCCAGTTCTAATCGAGGCTGAATATATTTTAACGTGATTTAAAATGCTCTGTAACTTTTCTTTTCAAGGATGATCCAATTATCGAGCTTGTATTTGTTCACTTTTTTTATTCATTAAAAGTTCCAAGAGGTAAAACTTTTTCTCACACGTATTCTCACAGGGAGCAGGGTCGCCTCTCCACAGATCTGACCTGTAACGCGTCACGTTGTTCATCCTGATCATATTTAATACAAATGGGAGCAGCTAAAATAGTTAAGTAGAGTGAAAATGCAGATTTGTGTTGCGATACAGGGAGTTTTTGGCTCTTCTAACTCATAGAAATGAAGTTGAACATGTGGATTTACCTTTTGGATATTTCATGGTAAAATGCAAGGGGGTCTGATGCTAACTGGAAGCACTCCCTTGTCTGTCTGAAGCGCTGTTACTCAAATTATACTTTGATTTGAGCTTAAATTAACACAACTGGACCATGAATCTATTTGGTGTTTTTTTCTCTTGAGTTTTCAGACGATCTTAAATCTTTTTTATTTTTTAAAATAATTATTATTGTGCGTCGTGTCACCATGGTAACTCCTAAAGATTCCACCATTAGAGACGCATGTAGAACACCCCCAGCGTAATGTCACAGCAAAAAATCCAAAGAACGAAAAATAAGAAAATGGAAAAACAATTTGTCATTTCATTATTCTGCTTTTGTGTCGAACATAAGAGATTTCGACCTCTATTTTTAATATTTAATTTGCAGTTTATTTCAAGTAACACCAATCAAAAAGACAGTCTTGGTGCCTATTTTAACTTGGATGTTTTATTCTCTCGGGTTTATTTGCACCGGAAGTTCTGCTGCTCATTGCGTCGCCTTTGAATTCAGTGTCAACCACGAATCTATAATAAAAACTGAACAAAAGAGTTTATCTCTGCTTCCCGTTTCTCATCACGGAGTTCAACAATTACTTTTTAAGACGCAAAAGTAAACGCGTCACTGTAAAAGAAGAGTTAGACGATTCTTCAGCTAAGTCCTTCTAGGAGCAGATAAACCAGAGAATAAAATGTCAATAGGAAACAAGACAGTTTTTTGGTTGGCGTTATTCGAAATAAACTTTGAATCAAATATTGGACACGGAGGTTGAAATCTGTTCTTTTGTTTAACATTAAAACGGAATAATGAAATATCAAACCGTTTCCTGGATTTTTCTGGAACTTTTTTGTTCTTAATTGAAATTCAAAATCACGTCTGACTCGTCAAACGTCTCTCGCATCCATAGACCGTATATATGAATGGACATAGCTAACGCGTTAGCCGCCGCGTGCCAAACAGGAAGTGCTCCAGGAGGCTCTTCCGGCTCCTTCTGACTCTGGCTCCCATTGACTTACATTAGGATCTTGTCGCTCGTCTCTCTGGACCTGCTGCAGTGATCCTCGTCATCTTTGTCTTAAAATGTTCTTATTAACCCGCGACACATGATCCTGATTTTTTTCCCGCTATTTTGTTAGTCAAAAAAATCCTATTCAGAACATAGAGCCTGGCTCCAGATTCGCTCCTGTAACCGTTAGCATCGCGAGACTCATTTGAGCGGCGCTAAACGCTATGGGTGACGTCACACTCGCTTAGTCCACTTTTTTATACAGTCTATGCTCCCATCCCAACTACCAATCTGAAAAATTATCTCAAAGTCACATTTTCTCAACTAACTTTTACCGAATTCAATTAAAGATTCAATTAGAATACAACGCAAACTTTCTTTTCCAACAAACTGTGTAGAGTCCAGGGTTGTCATATTTTTGCAGTTTACTCTTTGGACTAAAATGTTCAAACAAAGCTCATAATTTCAGATATGGACCATTGTTACAGCCGCTCATAGTCTGGTCCTTATTTATTCCACTTTTCTGCACATAAAAACGCTGCTGGCCTCATATTGCCTCCTCGCTCTGCTCTTTTAAGCCGTTTCTCTTCAAAGCCCATAAACCAACACTATTAAAACCACCACACTTGTGCAAAACAGAGATTTAACATTCGCTGATAGCTCATTATTTCTGCCCCTAAACCTTCATTTTCTCATATTTTCTCCTCTGACTCAACAGCCGCTCCACGAGTCAATTTTTTATAACTGTTTTGTAGCTCGGAGATGAAACCAACAAACGTTTTGCAAAGTATATGACGAAAAAACATCAGGCATCGGGGGATAGGGTTGGCTTAAGGCTCGAATGTATACGTTTTGTTTTGGCCTTAAGCCGGCGTGCACCTCGCAAGAAGCGCTAACGATATTATAAATGTGCTTTGGTGTCTTCATAATTCTTCCATTGCCTTACTGTTGTACAAAATGATGTGTTTTTTATTGGGGAAGCTGAATCTGTGGTGCCTATATTCAAACTGTATTAACTTTTTAAGAGACACATTGGGTAAAATATTATATTATTAAATGGTTAAATTCCAATACTCTGCTGTTTTCTGACGTTCTAATGTAGTTTCCTCGTCACAAACCGACCTGGAGTTGTGTTTCGTTTCATTCTCACATGTTTAACACACAAATCCTTCCCACGCTTTTTTTAACTGACTGAATTTCAAATCTTTTCCAGGACTTTTCCATGACCTAAAGTGAATTTTCCATGACTTTACGGCTCCTACATGTGCAGAATTTAGCTTTAGTTTTAGGGCTAAATATGAAATCCTTTCCGCTCACCTCATGGGATTATACTTTTTTTAACATTCAAAATCCGGTCAATGCATTTATTGTGTCTCTTTTGAAAACAAAATCCTTATTGTGTTTTGTCCTGCAGTGTTTCTCACAGAACATTTGTTGGTCCAGGTGGGTGGAGGGTTCTCAGGGGTCAGAGACATGTGGAAATAATCAGAAATAATCATAATCGCCTACTGAGAACTTGTAGTTGCGTGAAAGGCCTGGAAAATCACATTTTCAGTTTCTTGTGGTAATACGGGAAGTTCACCTTCACTAGAATCATTTGGATCATTACAGCCCTGGAATTGCAGATCTCTATCAAACTAAAGGCAAAAGGAGCTGTTAAGGTGAAATAAAAACCATTTCATGACATCACAAGGTGGAACAGAGCATCTTGAGCTTTGGAGACGTAGACAGACTAATAAAATAAATAAGAAAGTGTTACTAAAACATACCTGAATGAAACAAAAACACAACTCCAGGTCTTTTTTGGAGGATTAGAACATGACCTTGTGTTGTTTGAGTTGAAATAAGTATTTTTGTAAATTTAAAAAAAGTGCATTGTGTAACTTTTCTGGTGAAGGGTCCACCACCTACTTGTCTCCATAGAGATGTTACTAGTGCTATCCACACATCAAAAATACAATAGAAAGACAAGCATTCATATGTGATCTGACCTGTAACTTAAACTTAAACTGCAAATTTCTCTGATCTGTCCAAGATTTTCAAACTTCTATCATGTTATTCATCTTGTTTCCAGATTTATTCTCTACTTACTAGTTCTAAAATGGTTTAATTCTAGTCTAGAGAGAGTTTATTTGAAGAGAACTTGTCCAGTAAAATGATCTTACTGCGTGGAGGGACAATTTCACTACTTTGAAGTCATTTTATGGTAGATTTAAGTGTGTAAATCCAAGCTTTTTTGCAGTTTGTCTGTTTGTAGATACGTTTACTGCAATACTGTGGAACATTCCTGTCAAAAATAATAAAAAAAACTTCACCATGGAGACGAGCACGTAGCAGACCCTCCACGAAAGAGTTCATGTATTTCAACGTTTTCCATGTCACTCCCTGCAAACTAAGAAATATTCTGACTGGACAAACCTCTGAAGCCAACAGTGACCTCGCACCAAGATGGCGTCTCTGAAAAGTCTCCGCTCGCACATTTTGCAGATTGTTTTTCGGCGCCTGCGGCTTTTGTACGTGAATTACTCTGACGTGTTTATTATCCGTGTCTTGCGTGTCGTCTGCGGTGGTGTCTGTGTAACGTGGCGTCTTGTGTTTTTCACGCCAAACTCATCGTCACCGTCAAATAAATAAACAGAATAAAACAGCAGATGGTGCCTGGTATTTTTGTCCAGTGAGTGGGTGAATGCGAGTTTATAATGGGAGAAGTCTATGGGGAACGAAACATATGCGAAAATAATAGAACTCAAAAGTGTTTAGAGCTATAAATAATGAGAGAGGAGGAGGGACAGTGGAGATATGGTGCAGAGGAGGTAAATCACACTGGTCATTAAAACTCGCCTGTGCGTTCGACCGCAACATTTGAATTCTGCAGTGTCCCGTCGCGTCTTTCATGCGTGTAATTATAATAGAAGTTATGGAAATTAATTAACTATTTTGTCTCTGTTTATGGGTGTCGGGCGTATTTGTTGTTGCGGATTTTTGGAATATTCCTCCAGTATGACATTAAATAGCTTTACCTTACGTTTATTACAGTTATCTTTTTATTTTCTTAAGGTGACCCAGTGTAAATCCATAATTGCAAATAAAAAAAATATATAAATCAATCAATAATAACTCTATCCAAACATGTTTTCATTTTCATATGTATAGCAATTTTTTTTTGTTTTTGAACAATCTTAAAAATCATTGGTTTAAATTTCATTATTTAAAATAACCATATTGTTTTTGGTTATATTCATTTTGCAGTTCTGTATCATTAATGTCATTATTTTTAAAGACTTTATATTACAGGTTTTAATTTAAATTAATTCTGAATGAGAGTTTAGGCAAAATAAAATATAAAATACAATAATTTAGAAAACAGAGGAACATAAAATGTAGTTGTAATCATTCCTAGAGAACGTGACACAACAAAACAGGCATTCTGACTGTGAGCAGGTCACCTCTCCATAGATCTGACCTGTGACTGGTCTGGTTTGTTTTCTTTGAAGGTAAAAAGGTTTAATGTCATACTGTGGAACATTCCAGACAAAGTAACAGCATCTCCATGGAGAAAAGTGTGACGGAGCCTCCAGCAGAAAAGTGCACCTTTTATATACACTGTGTCCCAAGAATTTGACAGAATTTTGAAGGCCAATAAATTTGATAATTCTAGTTTAAATAACCTCACATTTTCACAGGAAGTATAGAAACAAAGCGAGATTCTATATTTCATGTTTTATTTTTGTTCTGTTTTCAGGTTGAGCCATGCCCAGTCACTTTAATAAAAAATTTGCAAAAAGTGGCAAACAAAATCCCATAATAAACTAAACCATGTTTAACACCTGAACTGTCCAGTTTCATTTAGCCAGACATTGTCCTTTTCAAGATAATTGCTTTAAAAGTGATGTCAATTTTTGGGACACCCTGTAAAAGCCTGTTCTTTATGCCTGAACTCCACCAGTCATGTCAAAAAAAAAAATAAAAATAAACAAAAAAAACAGAATCGAAACTAGATCCTCATTTTTCACAGGTATCGATTCTAAATAAAAGTCCCATTGACAGGACAGAGCAGAACCTCTGCTGAAGATCTTTCGACCTGGTTTAGACCTGGCTTAGACGTGTTTTAGACCTGGTTTAGACCTGGCTTAGACGTGTTTTAGACCTGGTTTATACCTGGCTGAGACGTGGTTTAGACCTGGTTTAGACCTGGTTTAGACCTGGTTTAGACCTGGTTTAGACCTGGTTTAGACCTGGACCACTGAGGAATTACACAGATATAAAGGACACATAAGAATAGAAAAGGAAGAACTACCATTTAATGCCAGAAAATCACACTGTGTTATCTAAAAAGTATCGAGTATCACGTCTATTCCTTGGTACTGAAATTAAGTTTGAAGTTTTAGTTTCGTAACAACACAACAACAACACCACGTGTTTTGTACCTTATTATTCAAATTCCACACAGTACATGTTTCTCTGTTGTAATCCTCGACAAAAACACGCTCCAGATTACAGGATTCACTTTTCACACACAAAAACACAAACGCACTGGTTACACTGTTAAGTCCAGCTCATATTTATGTACATGAATTATTCCTCGGAGGATTCTTGTTAAAAGCGCTGGCTCCAGACTCAGGCTTTTCTGAATAATAATAATGAGTATTTCCACGTTTACCACAACACGAAGCTTTGAACGAGAGCAGAGCTGGAGAAGATTTACACAAACTCCACAAACCCTCACTAGAAGCGTGTGGATCATTGCAGCGCTGGAAGTGACGATCTGCACTAAACTAAAGGTAAAAACGACCACTTCAAGTTCAGCGTTTGGAGGTTTGGACGTGGAGACAGACTCACAGAGTAACAGAGCAGTGCTTACAGTTAGCACCACCCCCAGGGAGCTGCTGAGTATCAATAAATGCACCACTCTACCTTATTATTCAAGGTCTACACAGATACACAAATGTACAAGATACATAAATGACAAAATACTGCAGTAAAAGTAGTATTGGTTGCAATAGTAATAGCAGCAGTAGCAGCAGTAAAAGTAGTAGTAGTAGTAGTAGTAGTAGTAGCAGTAGTAGTAGTAGTAGCAGTAGTAGTAGTAGTAAAAGCAGTAGTAGTAGTAAAAGTATAAGTAGTAATAGTAGTACCAGTAGCAGTAGTGAAAGTAGAAGAAGTAATAGTAGTAATAGTAGCAGTGGTGGCGGCACAGTGACTGAGTGGCAACACTCATGCCTCACAGCAAGAAGGTTACGGGTTCAATCCCCGGGCCGCCGGTTTCCCCCACCAACCAAAAACATGCAACGCCCTATGAGCAGCTTACAGAGACCGTAGGGGAGTTCCTCCTCCTGTGGTTCTCCACCTGCAGAGGGTCATAGGGTCTGGGTCTGGTGCACAGAGTAATGGGCAGAGCTGCCCCCACGACCCAGCTGGATTAAGAGGGAGAAAATGGAAGGATGGATGGAGTAGTAGTAGTAGAGGTAGTAGTAGCACCAGTGCTCGTGCCTTTCTGTCTCCATGGAGTTTGACAGGTTTAATGTCACACTGTGGAGCATTTCAGGCAACATTCCTCAGGCCAAAGATCTGCGATGTGGATCCGTTTTTCTTTTTTTTCAGTAACATCACCATGGAGACAGGAAACGGGTGATGGGCCCTCTACCAGAAACGTTATGCAATGCAGCTTTAACTACAGCAGAGTGAACGTCTCACCTGGTGTGACAGGCTCAGGCTCAGGCGCCGCTGCTGCTGCTGCTGCTGCTTCTCTCCGAGGGACACTTCCTCATTAGGCTGAACGCTGCGATGTGATTGGCCCTCGCTCCGTGCACAGGTGTTCTGTATTAAAACAATTACAGGTGATTAAAGCAAATTTACAGCAGGAACAGAAAGAGAAGAGCAAAGCAGGGCATGAACAGAACATGAGCAGAACATGAACAGAACATG
>KN500748.1:0-21014 GCA_000787155.1 Scartelaos histophorus | reverse complement strand
TGCTGAAGTTTACGTGCGCCGTCATCACCAGGGCGCTCTTCATCCTCGTGTCGCTCACCGGGGTCTCCAGGGTGGCCTGGGTGAAGGATGACAAAAGATTCTGGCTTCTTACTTTTCTCTTTCTACCACTAGTTATTGAAATGATTATTACACTTAAGAGGAGAAAGGGAAAGGACTACAAATGGTAAGTGCGAATTTAATATTTAAGTTATGTGCAACTGCAAAAGATAACAATTTTAACCATAACATTTAAAACGTTTTAAAAGATTTCGGTGCAGTCCATGGAGTTAGGCTATTGATATTATCTTCTTTTCAAGTAGTTTGAAAATGTCATTGCATGTGCACCATCCCCCACATCCCTGGACATCCTGATTCCTTCCTATTCTCGTGCTATTGTTAAAATGTTCCGGGACAGTGATGGGGTTTGGGTGGTACCCTCTAGACTCTATCCCAACTCCTAATTTTATCTAGGTTATAGCAACAAGTCCTGTTCTATGTTTCTTCTGTAAAGCTCCATGTTCAGAACACACCCAATTCATTATGGTGTCAGGGTAATGCTTTGCAGATTGGCTACATGTGTTTTGAGCCCCATTTACAATATGTGTTTTGTATTAGAAATGTCTGCCTTTTAATACATGATTTGGTCTTGTCTAATATTGCAGGTTTTCACCACCTATTTTCCTGTTTCTCATAAGTATTATTCCGTCAATTTGGCTTTTAGAGCTGCACCACCAGCAAAACAAACTTCATGCTTCTGAGGTAACCAGATTTTGTATTTGCAACAATAGCAAAATCAAGTAAAGTTAAAATTGTCATGCTTTTTTTTCCTAGTGCAAGTCTCTTAACTCTTGGGAAAATGTGCAGAAAGTGATATCAATCAATACAACTGTGAATGTAACTTTAGATTTCCTCAAGGTAGGTGACATCATATTAATATTTCAACATGAAGTTGTTGGTAATGAACCATAGTTTATGATACATTTACATTTAACAGTTTAATATGTTTAATATCAGAATCAGAATCAGAAAACTTTTATTGCCATGACCAGTGAAAGTGAAGACAATTCACGAGTTAGGAACTTTTTTTGGCTTCAGCGCAACACACAACACAAAACACAAAACAATCAAATGTTCAATTTTAAAGATAAGGGCAGGAAGACTAAATCTAAATCTAAAACTTAAATAAATATAAAAAAATAAATAATATTAACATAATACCATTTTAAATAGTCAAAATATTGACTAAATTAGGTCTTATCTGGCCTTACCAGGACAAACTCAGTCAAATGTAAACTAAACATAAACCAATGCTGTGAAAATGGGGTCTATTTACTATCTATATACTATACTCAGCAGATACCACCAAACCAGGAATTACTGTGGTGTGAACTTGAAATACAACTGAGCAAGAAAACACTTCAAGAAACACTCCAGTTCCATAATTTCACTCAGACTGATCATATATTCTGACTGTGTTACATTGCAGAGCATTGAGCAGGCCATCTCCTCGGTGTGTCTCAATGACTGGATCCTGGCTCTCCATCAGATCTTGCTCATCTTGCTTATCATTGGGAAGTGGCTTCTTCCAGCTGGAGGCGTCACCCGTGAGCAACTATCTCAACTTCTCCTCATCTTTGTCGGGACGGCCGCAGACATCCTGGAATTTACCAGTGAGACCCTTTCTGATGTGAAGTAGGTGATATTCACTTTTTACTTTTAGATTAAACACATTGTAACAGACATACAGAGACATTGACAGTGTTGTGTTTGTGTTGCTCCAGGGAAAACAGTCCTCAGCTGGTCTATATCATCCTGGCTGTATGGACGTGGAGTATGCTGCAGTTTCCTTTCCATTTTGCTGGTCAGTGGACACTTGTTTAGCGTCATAATGACTCTATTTATCCTGTGAGCTAACATCCTATTTGACTTTATTTACTTTTAGATTCACAAACACATTCAGCAGCCAGTTGTGTTTTGACCTAAATACATGTCTAACAAACCCAAGTATCCATAACAACAGTTTATTTTTTATTTCATTATAAATATGACATCTGTTTTCAAATTTGATTCCTTTTATTGCATAGTTTTTCTTGTAATCTGAAGTTAAAGGAACTTGCAGGGAAATGAAAGGATTACAATTACAACTGAACCTGGGTTGCTAGTGCAATAACCTGCATTTAGTGGACACACAGCATCTACTGCAGAAGTAGAGACTGCATCAGCAAAGACTGACTACAGTGTCTGGGGTTTAGGAAATGATGATTTATGTCAGAGATAGTCCGAGTCAGCATTGAAAGTGGCAACCCAAATAAGACTAATTTCTTAACAGGAAAGTGTCTAAATTGTGAAAAGGGAGACAGCATGTGTCATGGGGATGATCTTATGAGGTCCTGAAACATTAGTGTCTTTAAACCAGCTTAGGTATAGCTCATAACACCATTATTTAGCCACAAAATGAATATGAGCTGTGTTTTTCTTGTACAGTGGTGAACACAGAGCCTGACAGTGAGGAGCGGGTTCAGGAAATGTCCCTGTTAAACAAGCACAGCACAGATGTGTGGAGTATAGTGGAGGCCCTGTTCATCCAGGATGGACCCTTCCTGGTGGTGCGACTGACCGTCATGACCTACTTTGACGTCTTTCACCAAATGCTGGTCTTCTTCACCATCAAGAACCTGTTGGTGGTCATCCTTAACCTGTATCGCCTGGTGGTCATATGTCAGGACTTCAGGTCATCCCGCAGTGGGATTGGTGAGACCACACCTTTACCTTGATGGAACATCAACACATCCTTTATAAATAATGCACAAGGCGGCTACATGTTTGTTCATTGTTACATTCCACAGTCCACAGTACAGCATTCAGTGTTTCTACCTCATAATCATCATCTCATCTTCATCAGTAACTGTTTCCTATTAACTAAAGACTCAGATGTCACTGTCTGTTTCAGTGTTTTGTTTATGTTTCACTAAAACATTAATATCACATTTTGACCCTCGCAGAGGTAATTTCATTCATTATCCAATGTTACAAAGGCCGGCACTTGTCTAAATTCAGGGACTTCTAGGCCTTCATTAAAGGCCCAAACATTTCAGCATTTATTTGTTAAACTTAATATGATACATTTTATGAAACTGAACAAGCTGTATCAATAAAATCATAATTTTAAGGCTATATTTCTATCAGACATTTTATGAATATGAATTGTGTCCCACAATCAAAAAACTAGTGTCCCATTTGTTTTTTTGGTTACACGTTTATTATAAAATAAACAAATCAAAAGTACAATGTATATGAATGATACAAAAATAAACAAGCAAGCAAAAATAAATACAATTTTAATAATAAAAAAATAGATGTAACAGGGGGAGAGAGGTGATGCCAGGGGAGGGGTAAATTAACCAAATGTCACAATAAAAAAATACAATTACAAAAAATCTATTGACAGGGTTTGACAGCTTTAGAGTTGGTGACAAGTAGAAAGTTTTTCTTATAATACTGGAATTCAGAAGTGTAAATCGGAAAGAACAGCTTTTCTTTAAAAGAAAAAGTAAAATGGGACATAAAGTTCTGTACACATGACAGAGTCAGGACAGGTTCATAACTGATGAGACGAGGCTTCATTTCTCAGTTTGTACAATGTGTGTCCATTAACCTTCTGAGATTATCCTTATTAGTAGCAATGTAGAAATTTATAGCATTTCCCCGTTTTTATTGGTGGTGAAATATTGATGTATTTATATCCAGACAGACTCTCATCAAAGCAGTGTTCCTCTGAAACAGTTTTCTAACAAACAGTTCCTGTTTTGATTTAATTGTGTTACACAACAATTTCTTGGAACCACAGGACGTAACACAGACGATGGATATAAGATCTGTCCTTGAAAGATCTCACTAGGTATAGGGTCCATTACAACAGCAAAGTGTTTTGGAGTAACAGGTATTTGCAGTATTAGTATTAAGTATTAGTAACAATATTTAGAAATTCAGAGTAGTTCATAAATCCCCTAAAGTTAAATAACTGTTTTATATATAAAATATCATTCTCAAACCAAATGGGAAAAAGTGACTTGTTATGGTATAGGGTGTTACAGTGGTCCAGATAAGGTATGGGGTGAAAATACTGGTGTAACGGTACAAAAATCTCGGTTCAGTAGTTCCTCGGTTTTGAAGTCACGGTTTGGTTCATTTTCGGTACAGTTTGGGAACAAATGGCAAAACCATTTGCTTGTTGTGTATTTGTGTTTTTATTAAACCAGCAATTTATTTTAACCTTATTCAAACGGGAAAATAAAATTAAAAATAGATGCAAAGTTCTGCTTGGTAATACCAATAAGTAATAATTATATATAATTAAAATTGTTTAGACATAGTTTAGACCAGGTTTAGACCAGGTTTAGACCAGGTTTAGACCTGGTCTAGGCCTGGGATAGACCTGGTTCAAACCTGGTCTAAACCTGGTTTAGAAATGGTTTAGACAGTCGCGCCTGGAGCACCGGGGACTGAGGTTGTGCATCTGATTCCTTGTGTCCAGACGCAGCCGCCCGCACTTCGCCGCTTGTAGGTGAGGTTCGGGCGGCTGTGCAGCTCCTCTCACCCGGGGCCGTGGGATCAGCCTCCAGCGACAGAAATCCATGGAGGGAATCCCCCCGCACCGGGCGGAAGTACTTAGAGTCAGACAGTATCGCTCTGATGAACGACTCTCCTACAGAATCCTGAGAAACTGTGAGTCTGGGAGGCAGTATTTGGGCCTTCACAATGTAAACACACTAACTGCACAACTCACTGTGCTCAGCCCTGCACCCAACCCCCGAAACATGTACCGTTACACCCCTAATTTATCCAGCATTGAATGAAATATTATACTATAACAATATACTATATTGGTTTAGGATTATGTAAACAGTTTTCTAACCAGTTAAATTTAACTGTGTAATTTAAAGATGTGAAGTTTAAATGTAGACCTGCCGCTTCTGTTGAAGTTGTTATGACAGAGTTTTTTATATAATGAGCTTTGTTTTTCCAGATGGAAGTTGTACAACATTCATTAATTGATTTACATGTATTTACATCTATATTAAGGGCTAGAGCTGCATAATGTCCATCTAGAAATCCCTTCCGATTTTTTAAGTAAAGTTGAAGTGAAAAATCCCGTTGAAGTCACTGGTTGAATCTTTTTTCAGTCTTTCAAATCACTGGGTTAAAGTTCAGTTCACACTGCTTTTCTTCTTTCTTTAGTAATTGTATTACCTAAATATGCAACCATTGATTTAAAAGGAATGTTGTAAAAATAGATTCATTACAAACCTTTGATAAAAGTCACATTTCTTTAAATTCAAAAACAAACCAGAGGCTAAAGGGGAATCTTTTTATTATATCTGTTGCCTTAGGGATTTCAGCTGCATCCTTTAGAAAAAGAAAGTGTAGTGTCATCTGCTACCTGACTAACGGTAATATCTCTATTGGCAAACCCTATATGCCACTTTCTAAAATAAAGGTGGCTCAAAGCTGCACTGCTAAGAGAAATAAATGAGTAGATAAGCCCTTGACGTGCTCTGTGCAGCTCTTTGAAATGAGGACAGGTGCCATATTTGACCCAAGTGGAGTTGCCATTGACTTGGTCTTGAATCATTACAGTTTTATAAATCATTCTATTACATTTTTTAGAAAATTGGTATGTTGGTCATTTGATTCAAACATGTATCTAAAAAGAGGCACAGGTGGTCACATCATTTGGAACATTTCTGAGAACATTTTCTCAGACTTTTTGTCAGAGCACTTGACACAGCTCATTCACAAACATATGAGCACTGAATTCATCTTCTCACACGGTAAAGGATGTTTACACAAACTCTCTCACTTTCAATATAGAGACTCAATCATGACGACAAAAAGCAAACATTTGTGTGTAGTCATTAAGACTACAGCTACTGCGTTAACATAAAGATAAAGGAAAAAACGATTGTGATGTGGGTGCTCGTTACACTTGTGTGGCCTGTGTGGTTGTATTGATCAGGTGATAGTTTGTAATGGTAAGTGACCAGCTGATTCTCTCTTATCTGCTGTGCTCATGTTTTTGTGGGCTGTGAGTGATGATAACAGTTTTAATACTTGTGGGGCTCATGTTGAGTCTGCAGTGAGCCTCACACACACCTCTGCAGGTGTGTGCAGGGGCTGTGTGGTCGCTTGGACATTTTTACTGATAATTTCATTTGTAAATATGACAGACTGAAGGCATGTTTTAAATGACACACTGGTTTAAATTATGCTTATTTATTTTGGATAAATTAAAGTTTAAACTGACAGAAAAATCCCTTTCTTGAATTACTGAATTGTTGAAAAACTGTAATAAATATTTACCACAGGTCGTATCTCACTAAATCTACCAAGTAAGCTATAATAATATGCACTTACAGTTTTTTCTTAACTGGGTTTAATTTGATAATTGGATTCAAAGACATATCTGAACAGAGGTGCAGGTGGTATTTGTCTCATGAGTTACTCACGTCTCAAACTCTGTCAGAACTCTTGACACAGCTCTCATTCACTAACATATGTGAGCACTGAATGCAGCTTTTTTTTCTACAGATCTGTTCTCACGCTGTTCATTGGCCAAAACATTGGGCAAAACTGCCACTTTCAATATAGAAACTCAAACATAACATCGAACAGGAAAAGAGAAAAGCGTCTCAACATTGAGTACAGACACTGAGGACATGTGCACGTGCAGATCTTCAGATACTTACAGTTCTTGTTTGATTTTCAAGAGCACATTACATATACATTACAAAGGTATATTGATATATTTGATATTTCAACATCTTTAATTTTCAAAATGCAGTTTTCATTTAAAACAGATTGATTATCTCCCCAAAGCAAGTTTTATCATCAAAATGTTCAAACTCTTATCTGTTTTTCTGTTCTTTTTCATCAGTTTCAGACTCCAGCTCAGAGGCTTTAGTGCTGCTCTCAGTGACTACAGAGAATCACTGGTTTGGGGCAGTAATTCTCTGTAGATACTGAGGTTTACACTTTACATAGATTAATTTTGGCCCGGAAATTGTAGTTTTTGTCTAAAACCTCTCTGTATTATGTTATGTCAAATATAAATGTTGACATTACCAGTTGTGATATGATATTGCAGTATTTGATCAAAAATATTTGTGCTGAAGAAAATGTAAAGATGTTGGAATAGTAAAGCATCAGCACTATTTTCACACTGTAATATGTAATGTGCTCTTGAAAAGACATTTACACATCAGATTGTGCACATGCAGTCTGTATATCCTCATAGGCTGAGCTCTCAGCTGAGACCCTTTTTGACTCGTGTGAAATCCTTTTCTGTTTGATTTGCCTTTTGATTTGCTATTATGTTTGAGTTTCTATATTGAAAGTGTCAGGGTTCGGGTCTTTACCATGTGGGAACAGATCTGTAGTATTGAAAAAACAAGCTGAATTTTATGACCACATATTCTGAGAGCTGTGTCCAGCATTTTGACAAAGAGCTTGAGAACCGTGTGAACTCATGAGACGTGTTCCAAATGATGTGACCTGTGTCTCTGTTCAGACACATGTTTGAATCAAATGACAAAACTAAATCATGAAAAGGATTCATTTTGAAATATTGCAAAATCTACAGCTTTTCCAGTCCAAAAGTCGTCTGTGTAAAGTGTGAATTCCATTGGCAAACTGTACAAAACAGCTTTTCTCTGTGGTCACTGAGGGAGGGACTAAAGCTTCTGAACTGTCAAATGAACCAGAGGACACAGACCAGAGGACATAGAAAAGCACATGAAGAGAGTGTGAACGGAAGTTTTGAATGGAAAACTGCATTTTGCTGAGATTAAATTTTGTTGACTAAAACTAAAATTCTGTTTAAGACTGTGAGCTGTTTTGCAAATGCCAGTTTTCAAGGCAAAGCTGTTTTTTTTTTTTTAATAAGAAAAATCTTGTAAAATGAATGATTTCTTTTGATACAATCCATGTTGATATAAGAAGATAACACATAAGGTGTTAGCATTTCCTTTTGTTATACAGGAGCATTTGTTTAAATGTTTTACATAGATAGACTCTGACACCTTCTCCAGGATGAATGTGTGTGATCAGGTTTATGTTCTCTCATCACACTTTATCTCCTTGGACCTCTTTTGTGGATCTCCATGGTCTCTCTGATACAGAGGCATGGATGACCTGACATTGGATATGACTAATTTCATATTTTGCTGCTTGTTCTTCTGTTGCTCTTGTTTGTCTGTTGGCCATTTTGTCTTCTGAGGAAACTATAGGAAGTGGCTGAAACATATAAAGCACATAAACAAACTATTCTGACAAAAAGAATCATTAATTCTAAATCAAAAAACTGAAGACAGAATCAATCTTTACCTCCTTTAAAGAAAGAAACGAGATAACGCACAACCTGGTGTTCTTTTGTCTATTACAAGTTACACAAATATATGGAACATTTTGCTGCCAGTTTTCTGGAAGTGAAGCAGGACGCTATGTTTAAAAGTTCTGTTTGACCTGTGGGTGGTGCTAGAGGATTTCATATACTGTACAGAAGCGTTGGATGTAGATTATCTGCAAGATAAATGATCTTGCCAGGTTGTGCAGTGAAGAGAAACATGCATAAAAATGTGGTGTAAGGTAAAGAAAATAACTCCAAAATAAGTCTCCATCATTGAGCTGTTAGTAAGAAAAAGGATTTATTATCAGATTATAAATAAAGGTTGAAGGCCAGACAGAAGAATGCCCTGAAAGCCTTTTGAATAGGTGCTTATTGTATTATACTGTAGACTATTGTTTGATATAAAGGACATTTTGAGCATGTTACTCCCTCTATCATCTTAACAGCACTTGAACAAGACCTTGAGGACCCCATGTCATGGTACATTTTTCATATCTGTCTCCATGTCTCCATGTCATTTCAATTGTGTAATTTTACTTGTAAGTGCATAGATCAAAAGAGTTTTATGTTATATATTTACATACATATGTATATGATGTGAATATTGTCATTGTGACTCTCTGTAATGCTAAAGTTTTCCTGAGGACAGTACATAACTGTATGATTGTGAGGACAAAGCTAATCATACATCCAAAACCCTCTCTTCTCCATCTTCTGGAATAACATTTAAAAGTTACATAGCAGAAGTTACATATGAAATTATTATTTAAATTATTAAAAGTAACATTTTAAATAATTCAAATCACTAGAGTTAGGGTTAAGGTGAGTCTCAAAAGCTGAAGTAGTTCATAATTAGTGAAGAATAAGACTTTTCCACTAGTGCCGCAACTCACAACTCACCACTGCCACCAACTAGTGCTCCCACTATCACTTCTACTAGTACTACTACTACAAGTACTACTATTACTACTTCTACTAACTGACTGACACACTGAGTCAGGCACACACACACACACACACACACACACACACACACACACACACACACACACACACACACACACACACACACACACACACACACACACACACATATATACACTTCTAAGACAGAGATCTGTTCCTAATATCACCACACACTAATCGCACTGGGTTTGGCTGCCACCTACTGGTCATTTCAAAAACACAATTCTTGACTTTCACCTTTGTATTTCTTATCAGTGTTTTGACTTGAGGATCCATAAATTGTTGATGTTGTTTCTGGCACTAACAAGGTGCGCGTATGTCCCAAACCTCCAGCTAAACCAGGAGCTTCACTGTAAAACAGAAAAGCTTGTATCTATTTGAATGTAACATGACACATTTGGGGTTGGGCTTGCGTGACATGCACCTCTCACTGTTCTCAGGCGAGTGTTTCAGGTTCGGGTGGAGCTTGGCTTATCAGTTAGTCACGGACTTCTCCACTGCGTAAATACGCACGGAGGGCTGTGAGCGGCAGAATACTTTCCAAACACTTATCCTCTGCTTGTCCTTGTTTCCTCGTCCTTTCAACTCCACCTCAAGATCACCGAGATTCGGACATGTTTCGCTGTGGTATCGCCTATCCCAGATGCAGGTGGATCGTACCCCTGCTGTTGGTCTTCGCCATTATTTTTGACATAATCGCCATTGCCGCTACGTCGGGATGGGTGGAGGACGAAGACGCGAAGTCTCACTACGCCAGTATGTGGGATCACTGCCGGGGCAGGAACAACGAGTGGAGCTGCAAGACGCTCATGGAGTTCTGTAAGTTGGGCTATAGAAAAGGCTCCAGCAGCCTCCTGATACGTGATATACGGCCATTATTATTGACTTCATATGTCTGGGGTAAGGGCATGAGTCACTGCATGTCTCTGTAGGGCGTAATATTCAACATATCTATGTGAAAAACGCCAACTCTTACCAGATCCCAAAAAGTACGAGTTACTGGGAGGCGGAGGCCTACTCACTGAACTTTGGCCTAAAAATCACCACGTTGATCTCTCTTTCTATTTCAGTTAGATAAATACAATGATATAGTTTTAGTTGTAAATTCTTAGCATTGTTTTTTGTGATCACAACAGTAGGAGACCTTTCTGGGATCGCCTACGTGCCTTGAAGTTCTCAGGTTGTACTTCATACCCCAGCAGACTCAGACAATTGCATTATTGTTGGCTTATCTCTGGGGGAGTAGTTTTGTATTTTGTCTAGTGAACACACATTTATGTGAATAATCTCTAGATTTCCAAAGCTGCAACACTCTCTGCAAAGAATACCCACAAGTCGACCACAAATATTTGCATAATGATGGAAGGGACCATGTATTTTTGGCTCTTCACCAACTAAACATTTGGAGGCTGCTTCCTGTGTAACTGAGCACATTCTCTTCCCATAAACGGCAATGGCAAGAATGAACATGTTTTATTCAAGGGCATAGTGTGTGTAATTAGCTGAAAGACTAAACTAGGTTCTAGAAGACTTCAAGCAAAAATAAAATAAAATCATAGTTAACTGTGCTGTTTTAAATGTTGAAACGTAATTAAAAAAAGGGGAGTGGTAATTCCAGTAGACTCATGCTTAAAGATAAACAGGATCTAGTTTCAATAGTGAAAAGATTCCTGCGATTCACTGTTCTCTAGAAATTCTCTAGAAGTTTGGCATGTATTTTGTTTGCCACAGAGAGACAGTGAACCAAGAACCAGTTGAACTAGTCCGGTATGTGTTAAGTTCGCTGGAAGCATGAGCAGGTGGAGAAACATGCACACACCTTAATGCAGAAAAAAAGTGAATTATTCAGCTTGGGGGTGGATCCAGTAACACACAACTTGGGGGGGCTGCCTTTGTCTCTGGTATTGTATGTATCTTAGAATGCATGTTTAGGTTTAGAATGCAGAGGAGTTATAGTGTTCATCTTATTGGGTTTTAGTGTATGATCTAATCTAATGATTTTAAAACTGTTCAGTAAAGGTCAAACATTGTACTATCTAGTTCTGATACCAGTTTTAGTCTTGTAGTAGTATTGTAGTATTAGTATAAATCTTTTTAATACTTTATACAACACTCCTGTTTTCAATATTGCAACAAGATTCTTATTTGACAGCAATAGTAAAATAAATAGCAATACAAAGTAATATGATTAGCAAATGTATTATTAATCAGTGCATAATAATGTGCCATTTCTTCAGCTTGGGCCCAGGCTGTAGCTGCTCTCATGGTGATTGGACTCATCATCCTCATCATTGCCTTCATCATCTCCTGCATTGCTCTGTGCAAAACCGTCAACGTCAGCCTCCTGTACCTCATCGGAGTTCTGCTCACCATTGTTGGTAAGTGTTGATGAACGGGCATGGGAAACATGAGGAATCTTATGCAAATTTCATAAGAAAGTGCAGTTAGTTGAACAGCTCATAAGGCGTGGTAGTCTGAGTGAGGTTAAAGAGGTGAAGTCAGACCATTATACTGTGGGCGCAGAAGTAGGGAAGTGTTTTTTGTGTGACATCACTATGGTAACTGCTCAGCCTGGGCAGATATGTGCCCGGATCACACACAGTTTCACACACTCAATTAGACACTTTCTGTTGATCACAATACCTGAAATGTTATTTCTACAATTCCAATCAGTGTTGACACGAAAAAGAAAATAGCTTGTCCACCAACTGATTCTTCAGAAATCATATTTAAATACACATTGTACTTGCATACACAAGTCACTGCATATTTTACTGCCCTACCTTTCATGAGAACAAGAATCATGTAATTGTCACTGGACTAGCAAAATGCAAATTTCCACACCACGCCTTTCTCAGGAAATACTGTTAAGTGTTAAGTCACTAACATCTGCCCCCTGTGGGTGCACCCACAGGGGGCGGGTGCACCTCTGACTCACCCAGTTGCACTAACATCTGCCCCCTGTGGGTGCACCTCTGACTCACCCAGTTGAGGATGTCAATTTGTTGAGCTCTTTGACCATTTATCATTTCGGCCTTAATGGTGTTTTTTTGGCACACGTAAGATACATTTGTAATTTACTGTACATACACAATTTAACTCTCTGTGTTTGTCCTACAGTGATCCTGCAGGTCATCGCTCTCATCATATACCCAGTTAGGTTCCAGGACCTGATCTTCGAAGGCCATTATTACTTCAACTGGGCCTATGGGTTTGGCTGGGGGGCCACTCTACTGTCCCTCGGCTGTGCCATCCTCTTCTGCTGCCTGCCTCGTTATGAAGACGAGCTGACCGGTCTGGCCAAGACCAAATACCTCTACACCTCTGACTAAAGGACTTCAACATACTCCCTCTAAAACTTTGTTCTTATGAGCTGGATGTTGTTGATTATTTGACATTTTGACACTGGACCATGTCACCAAAGATTGTGAAGTGTTTGACTCTGCACTCACAGTTGAAATTCTGCATCAGAGATGCAAAAAGGATGTAGATTGTGACAAGATCTCTCTTTTGTACAAATCTCTATATTTGGTTAAAACACTATTTTCTAAACAAACTAAAATATTCCATTTACTCTCGTACATTCACAAGTGCACTTAAGCAAATGAATGTAATATGTTCTGTATCTTAGAAAGAATCCAAACTAAACAGAACTTTGCACAGATTGCAAATAATCTATGTTATAAAAAAAATAATTTGTAATTGTTGCTGTTGTCAAGCTGCGAAACAAAGCAGTGGAGGACAGAATGATACTGGACTGTATATTTAGCAAATTTTTCTGAAAACAGTTTAATTATTACTGAGATTGTTATTATTATTGTGACTTTATATTGCATAGTTAAAATGACATACATCTAAAGGGAGCAATATAAAATGGCATTTTAACACTTTTCTCAAACCTTTTTAACACTAGCTACATGTTTGGATGTCTGGGCTTTATTTTTTACTACTTTGTTGTGTTTTATAATGCAATACCAATGCTAATAAACATTCACATGTTCTCCTGCTTGTTGACTCCTTAATATTTTGGCGCTGAATCAGCATTCATTGAATTTGAGACGACACACACCTGTATGAGTCAGTCTACAGACTGAACACTAACCACTGAACACTTCTGTTCACTCACTGCACTTGCCTCCTCCAGTTAAACTGCCTGGATATTTTCATTTGGACTTAAACTGGTCAGTACAGGATCATTTTTTGATTTTAGTTCATCTTCTTTCTGATAAACAGAAAAACTGTTCGAGCTTAAATTCATTCATATTCAAAGTAAAATAATAATTTTTAAGTATATGCACAATAAGTAATGTTTATTGTACCTGCCTTGAATAAATCTCTGTTTTCTTGTGTCACTCATAGAAAACAACCTTGACTTTGGCTGTTAAAAAGTCAGCTTTGGTTAAAAGTAAGTTTGTATTAGTCCTGAGTGAAAAATATACTGTTGCAGAGTCTACATAAAGAGATTATGAGTCATGATTTATAAGCTGTAGCACACCCCAAGACACACCCAGAGCCAGAGCGACAGAGCATGTCCTGACAGTGCCTGAGTTCAGGAAGGCCACAAAGACAGAGATACAATCCAGTGGTGAGAAAAGATAATATGTGAATTTCATAAGAAGTGTGAGATAAAGATTTAGTATGCTTCATTTTTTCCTAAGAACAGATGTTTTCCATTGGCCTGTAGAAGCAGTTCCTTAAATTGAATTATAGTGAATGATAGAAATAATCTAACTGACTAACTAACTAACTAACTAACTAACTAACTAAATACATACATACATACAAACAATCAAACATACACACACACACACACACACACACACACACACACACATATACACACACATACATACACACATACATACATACACACACATACATATACACACACATATACACACACACACACACACACACACACACACACACACACACACACATACATACATACACACATACATATAATAGTTTGATGTTACTGTACTTCGGCAATACTGCCACTAGAGGGCAGTGCGGGTTTGTAAATCTTATGGTTAATTCTCTGTTAAATATTAATCATATTTTACAAGCATTTTTTCAGATTCTCTTTTATAACACACACGTGATAAGTTCAAAGTGTGTTGAGGTGGGACAGGTTTGGATTCAGCTTCCTGGTGTTATTGTGTATAATTATAACGCACTGCACACAAAAAGTCTATGTGCAAGGCAACTGTAATATATTTTTTCAGTATTTTAAATTTAACTTCCTGTTAATTTGCCTTGCACATAACATTTTGTGTGTATGGTACATTATGATGATACACGTACGCAATAACACCATCAGGAAAGTGAACCAAAGTGAAATAAATTAAGTTAATAATAAACAGATGAATAAATAAATAATGTTACAACTACCTACTACTGCGCTGCTGGTAACTGAGGTTATAATGTGTATCTGACTGGGGCTGGTGTGACACAGGGTGAGATCATCCGTGTGGTTTGCATTACTCAGGTGGTTTTTGTTTTCTTCTATCAAAGCCTTTTGTTTATGGTGGCAAACAGGCAAGAAGAAAAGAATGAATGTTAAAAATAAATGTATGTGTGTTTTATTATAGATAGGATAGACAAATTGTGATTATTATTTAGGCCTGTTCATTTATTTTTACATCTCGCATAGTCTATACAACATATTTACTCCCAATCAAAGGTAGAATCGTCATCCATTCTTTTTGAGTGGTAAAAAACAAAAAAAAACAATGGCAGATTTTTGTTTAGCGCCATGAGAATGAATATTGATAAATTGGGCGGACTCGCACCTTTTGCAGGAGATTTGTTTTCTCATTTCCCTGACTCATGTTGCTGGGCTGATCTCATAGTAGTTCGCGCTTTCTCTCTGAGACTGTCTCATGAAATGGGCAATGACGCGGCCTGTCTGTGTCCCTCAGTGACGCTCCTTTGTGCACAGTAGGTGGGATCATTGGTGGGATCATTGGTGGGATGTGCTGTTCAGTATCGAGTCAGACACACAGAGCGCCCCCTGGCGGCATATGACTGCGCGTAAGTCAGAAGAGAAAATGGGTGGACGGAAAGTCCCTGTGTGGAAATCCCCTTGACTTGGGCTTTTTCCTTTTTTTACAACAAGCGGACGTACATACTCTTCTGAAAGGCTTCGCAAACTGCGAGGTCTCTGAATTAGCCGCGATAGTGAAGCAAACAGAGGCTTGGATGGCGCCGAGGACCGCAGCGGTGAGGCTGAGTGAAGTGGCAGAGAGAGGACTAGCCTGAGCACCCGGGAAGGCTTTGTTATTAGCCCGACAAATATCACACAGGTAAGACAGCCGTGCCGTGTGAGCCTCCTCTCCATGTGACCGCATCTGTGATCCCGGGGCTGACACACGGGCCACAGCACGGCTGGGCCTCGGCTTCTGTGTGTTCGTGTTTGTGGGGACATGGAGGAAGCTTGAAGCCTGCTCACGACAGTGGCTTTGACAGCCATTGTTTACAAAGACGTCACTCGCAAAAGGATAAGGCGCTTTTAATCCACCAAAAAGGCCATCGGCTCCGCTACACTGATCCCCAAACCGTGCAGTGGTGCACTCTTTAAACCTATATTCTCACAAATATAGTTGTCATTGGAATTACGTAAGCCTTTAACGTCAGCAAAGTCTTGTGTTATTGTGTTTTTTGTGTAGCCAGTCAGGCTAAACCGCAGCCTCCAGTGCGCCACGGTCTGTCTGCCCAAGCAGCATCCAGGCTCCTCTTGGGCAGGACTGATCTGTGCCAACCCGCTCCGTGTTGTCCAGGTGTGTGTAGTCTGCAGTCTGGTGCCGCTCAGTAGCTCCTTTAGCATGGCCTAGTGCGGCTGTGCACCTGCTGCTGCTGCTGCTGCTGCTGCTGCTGCTGGAGTTATGGCCGAGCCTGGAACTTATAGCGCTGTTACAACAGGAGCCCAGACTGGCAGCTGCTTACGCCAAGTTAGAAAGTCTGTTCAACTTTGGGCCTGTGTGTCTGACCATCTATTCTACATCCTGTACAAATGTGCTGACACTGTACACGCTGTTTTTTTGTTTTTTTTTCTTCAGTGTTATAGCCTAATGGTTCTGTAAACTGGAAAAGAAAATCACAAAATTGTTACAATAATCGACAAAAGGAGATTGTGTAGACTTTATTTACAACATACAAGAACAAACATGCGAGTGATCATAAGTTGACCTACTGTAGATCTCAGTGAGACTTTAAAGACCAAAGATCAGTGTTGATCAGCTGAAATGAAACTGTCAGATCATTAAAATCTCTGATGATTGTATGTCGGGTGCTTTCCAGAGCAAAGTGTAAATTAAAGTCAGTTACAGACTTAATCATTAAGGACGGGGAAACTCCACAAAAAATTTCCCATTGGCCCCCTCTGTTACTTTCTACTATAAAAATAACAAATCCTCTCCTCTTCTTCCTATACAGTTTCCACATTGTTCTGTGTTGGGCCTCCTCCTCTTCCTCCCCTTCTTCCACCCACCTGGCCCCTCTTCACCCACCATGTCGCAAGGTCAGAACTTCCTCCCCAAATTTCTCTTTGTGTCCAATCTGCTGAAGGCCGTGAAGATTCGCCAGCGTGTGCCCAACGACGTGGTCAAGCCTACAGCGAGCGGTGGTCTTATGCATCACCTGAGAGGCATGCACCGCTACACTCTAGAGATGATCGCCATGAACCACTTCCCCCAGGCCTTCAGGGAGGTGGTCCAAGCCGCCATCTTGGACAGGGCCATGCAGGCGTCGTTGGAGCAGGAGAAAAAGCTCAACTGGTGCCGTGAAGTTAAGAAGATGGTGCCACTTCGTACCAATGGTGAGAAAATGTCACATTGTGCATTGGGTTAAGATAATCTATTGTGCAACATTAATAATTACCAAATCTGCTCCATTCATGATAATATGTGGTATTGGTATTTAGTATTATTCAAAGACATAATCAGAAATGTATGTTTTATTGTTATTACTCTGTAAAAGTAACAGAAAATAATGAGAAGCACCCTCAGAGACAATCTAAAATTTGTATTAGAGTCACAAGCTCCATCACCAACATTGTAAATTGTACATTGTATTGTCTAAATGCATGTTCATTCAAAATATTTTTTATATTTTTATTTCTCAGCAACAGAGAGGTTTGCTAAACAACCTCAAAAGCGATAGCGTTTGTATCTCATTACTGCTTATCGCTTTGGTCGCATCCGTTAGAATTTTCTCAGACGAGCGAAAGAGCACATTTTCATGACTCAGCCCAATCAACATGGCTTGTGAGATATATAAATTACTCACACTTGGCATTACTGTAAGTGACAATAATTTAGGGACCCGGGTTCCACTCTCAGATCTACCAAACAAACCACTCAGTTTTTACTCAGCCACCTTTGTATTGCTAAGACATGTTTTCTATTGCGTGAACTCAGGAACAAGGCAGACAAACAATTAGAGTTGATTTTAGGTTTGTTCTGGGAAATTCTCAGTCATCACTTCAGGGCTTTCATTGACAGTTTATGTTTCCACAACCTTCGATCTGCTTCAGTCTGGGGCATGCCCCTCTGTTTCTGTGTAGGTGAGTGCGTGGAGGTTAGGCCATTTTATAACACTTGAAATGGTTTTGAAGCTCTACTTGGATTGTTTGGCTTCCTTTGCCAGTAAAAGGCCTAATTAACTCTGTTTAAAGTAATTTGTCCATTGGATCATGAGATAATAAATATGCTGGTTTACATTCAGGTACATTTTCAGAAGCTGTTCAATAAGTAATGGTGTAAAATAGAAAAAGGAAGCAGAAGTAATCAAGAACAGAACTTAATTTTCAATAGGGCATTGTAATTTGTGTTGGGAATAATGGTATTGACATTTTTTGTAAATACAAAGAAAAAAGAAAAATAATGAAATTGAAACCTGCTGGAAATGGTGATGACCACATTTACTGTAACTTACTAATTCTTAGTTCCTCTTTAGAAGACCCCTAAACTGACTAACAGGTCTGCTTTGTGCTGCCAGTAACCGCCTTTGAATTTCCTCACATGTGACTGTGACGTGAAAAAACTTTATCAACATCATCTCCAAAAAGGACCTCAACTTTGGGCAGAGGATAATTCATGCGCACATGTTGAGTTTCCATCCTTTTTGGGAACAATATATTGAATTACATTAATTTCCTTGAACCATATACATGTTTGCTACTTGCCTGACCTTAGCTTAATCGTAAGCTTTTCAAACTCACACACTGAACTTTAAGTCATATTGTTTATCTAATAATGTAGCATTTACATCACGGGGACTTGACTATTGTCCCTATAAGAGACACACACACACAGGGCTGAGTGACGGCTGCTGAGTCACTGGAACAGACACACATCAGCACAGACTGATACAGACCAGAGAAAGGACTCGAGTTGTGCACATTTCGGACATTTCTCTTCCAAAAACAGCCCCTGTAAACCTATAAACTCTATGAACCCCGCATGACCTCTGAAATAAAATAATAAAATGCGTAAAAAAGTAAACGCTCTTCTTTTCTGCAGAGAAGAAAAACTTTATTGATACATCCGGGGGTTTTTCCCAAACTGCGTCTCATGTGTGTCATGTGTCCTCAACAGGCTGGATGTATTAGACAACAATGACCCACTGATTTTACTGAGCCACCAAGAAACAGCTGATCAGTCCACACAGCGAGTCCCTGCTTTTTCCCACAAACTATAGAATACACAAGTCATGCACTAGCAATGTCACAAGTTACAGGCCAAACACGTACCTATGGCAGCTGGTCATTATAGGTCAAAAGCACCACAGTAATGCAGAAGTGTGGATTATGTATATCACCTGTAAACTTAACCAGAGAGAAATGACTCTGCTTCCTACACTGGCAATGTTTTCTGGAAGCTCGCCACAGAGGAAGTATCTATATTTAGACTATTGAGACTGTCTTTCATCTGTAGTTTTCAGCAGAGTCAAAAATAAGTGTATTGTTCTGCTGTGATTGTGTAGTTGTGTGCTCTGTGCTTTTGAGGATGTCTTTTTTCACTTGAGAGCTGCTCATTTGATGTTGTTGTTGACGTGATGCAAGAGTGTTGAAATGCAACTACATCTAGGTAGTGTGAAATGGAACAGATTTTGTGTATCCACCCTTGCACTAGGATGTACCATGACACCAGTGAAAACAAGCAAATCACGTAATACAGTGGAGCCCTACAGGCAGCGTCATTGCTAGAACTGGCTATCGCATGACAAAATGACTAATTTAATTTTAATGGAGTCAGTCTGCTCCCAGCTAAGCTCTAGCTTGAACTTTTGTAACTGTAAATGGAATTGCATCCTCAAAAACAAGCAGGAGAAGTGAAGGATTCCTTAATCGGTAGTAAATGTTCTGTTATTCAATATAAAATTAATGAATTAGAAGTGACTGTTCATAACCATCATAACATAACTACTGCAGCTTCTAAACCTGCTTCACCTTTTGTCCTCAAAAACAACCCACATCACTCTTTTCAAACAGATCAAAGTACACAGTTTACTTAAAATTTTGTTGAAAAAAAGCTAAGGGATGTTTAATAAAAAGTTCAGTGAAATTAGTCACAATTTAGCATGGATCAATCACAGTCAACCACTGATAACATTTGTTCACAAATAACATTCCACCCGGTCCAAGCCCTGCCCCTGTGGAAAGTCCAGGAGCAGCTGAGTAACATTGATGAGCAGGATCAGAGAAGAGGAACAGTCACACACAAAAGGCAGAAGTAACTGCAGGGAAATTCCTGTGTTTAGAGCAGCAGCTACAACAGGGTATTTCAGACTATATTCATAAACATGGATCCTGTTTCACAATAACAAAAAGACCAATCTTTGCAATACCAGACACAATTCAGTGTACCTTACTTATATTGTGCAATTCATAGTTGCACAGAAATATATGTTTTGTTTTATTGCCCAACAGTCATAGTAATAGATCTTTATCTTCACCAGAATTACGTTAGCTATGCTCAGAAGTGGTGGCAGCCTGGAAATCCCCATATATGGCTAGGTATACTGTATCTGTTATGTGCAGTATACACACATATGTATTGGCGATATCAGTTAAGTATCTTGTTAATTGAATTGTTAATGTTTTTTTTATCCACAGGAGATGGGAACTGCTTACTCCATGCTGCCTCTCAGTACATGCTGGGTGTTCAGGACACAGACCTCGTGCTCCGAAAAGCCCTCCATAGTGTCTTGAAAGAGACTGACACTGGCATTTTCAAAGCTCGCTTTCAGGCAGAGCTCCTTCAGTCCCAGGAGTTTACCCAGACTGGACTACGATACACCACCATGGTATGAAGGACTATAATACCCCTTTACACCATCCTCTAAAATTACCTCTGATTTAATGTAATTATTATTCCTGTAAATTGTAATTGGCATTGTTAATAATATTTCTGTGTTTGTTCCAGAACTGGGAGGAAGAATGGGAAAAGATTGTCAAGATGGCATCACCAGTTTCTACTAGCAACGGCCTTCAGTTTGACTCTCTGGAAGACATTCATATCTTCATTCTCTCTAACATCCTTCGCAGACCTATCATTGTCATTGCAGGTGTTTTTTCTTTCATCTGCATCAGTAGCCAGAGTCTTACCCTCATTTTATTTGTGTGTGTATATATATATAT
>JACN01103487.1:0-19636 GCA_000787155.1 Scartelaos histophorus | reverse complement strand
ACCAATCAAGAAGCAATTTATGAAGAACAGTCGAAAAACTATGTTGAAAATAAGTTTAAAACACTGACGTCACACTAAAGAGAATTCTATCCAAAAGTTCAGCTTAACTTACATGTAAGAAACTCATTTATGATTTTTCTTACATTAATTCAACAAAATAAATGTGTTTTCTTAGATGTATGTGTTTGATAATTTCTGTGTACAGAGTTTCCCTAATGTGATGTCATGATTTCCAACCAGAAAGTAAAATTTTAAACCTTAAAAATGGCCAAATTGGGAAAACAAATGTGATTTCTTTTGCAAAAATCTTAAATATCTGTTTATCTTTTTGACTGGAGGTTCATCACCTGCTTGTTTCTATGGATACGTCATCGCTCTGCCTGGAATGTTCCACAGTGACATTAAACAGCTCTACTTTACATTGATTCAATTACTTTTTTTTATAGCTCAAAAAAAAGTAAAGCGGGCCTGTAATTCCCTTTGGTTCGTTCTCCATGAGGATGCAACAGTTTAATACCACACTGCGAAACATTCCAGACAAAGCAATAACATCTTCACGGACCAAATCGTTTGTCAGGCTTTTTAAGAAAGTTGTTTATCAGAGTAAGTGCAGTTTGACCTGTCTCCTAGATGGCTGCACTTGTGTCTAAACATCCCCTTTGCCCCCACAGGCTCTGCCCCTCCCTCCTCCACAGCCCTGCTCCGTCTCTGTTGCCGTGGGCGCTGGCTGCTTGCATATACATGTGTTTGTGGATGCGCCTTCGAACGGACAGCTCACCGCACACTTCACCCCTCTCTTCCCTCCAGCTTTTTCTCCTTCTTCTTCCTGTCTTCATCCTTTCTTTCTTCTTCTGTGAACCTTTTTTTCTTTTTCCTCTCTCTCTTACTCTCCTGATTTCCCCTCTCTTGACTCTATTTTTCTCTTTACCTCACCTGCCCTCTCTTTCTCTCCATCTCCTTCCTTCCATCCCTGTCTTCTCTCTTCTTCCTCTCATCTCCAGGCTTTTCTAAACTCATCCCGACATCGTGCCCTGCTCTCCTTTCCCTCTCTCCCTCCTCTCTTCCCTTTCTGCCCTTCTCCCCTCTTTTCACCCTCTCCTCTTTCTCCTCCCTATCTTTCCTTCTATCCCCTCTCTTCACTCTCCCCTCTCTTTCTTTCTTCTCAGCTCTCTTCCCCCTTTTCTCCCTCCCTCTCTTTCTTCCTCCCCTCTCCCTCTCTCTTCCGGGAGGGTTACATGCTTCCTCGTCCCTCCGGAGTGGACAGATTTCAGGTTTAATCTCCGCTCTTCTGCTGTGATGTGTGAGGCTTTTAAACTGTCTGAACTCTGCCTGAGGCCCTGTGCAGCCGCAGGTCGCTCTGTCAGCAGGAGGAAGTAAACATGAGAGATGGGCACTTCTGCTTAAGTATTTTTCACCAGGGATGCAACGATACAACTCTTTCACTTTCAATACCGATTTTGATACCGTTTAAGTGTCTGCATTACTCGATATGAACTGATACCGGTGCAAAGACTGGAAAAAAAGAGGAAAATAAGACAAAACTGATCCAAATGTGTTATGGAGCTGTTATTTGTCTCTCCAAAACAACTTTCTTTAAATAAAAGTTCAAACGTTATGACATTTTTTGCAAACTACCACCTGTAACGTGTCTTATTACATTAATGTAATAGTATATGTGCGACCAAGACCAGGAAATCACTGTACTGATATTTGGAAGTCAATATCTGATACAGCACATTTTCCAATTCCAGCATCAGTGCATCGTTATCAATAACTAGATAGATAGTATAGAGTTAGATAGAGAATTAAATAAGCTTTAAAATAATCATAAGTAAAAACCATGAATGGGACAGTGCGATGATTGGGCAATAAAAATACTGTGTATTCAAAATAGATAGATTTATGATGATCCTGGGGAACATTAGAGATAAGCAATAATATCTCTATAGAGACAAGCAAATGGCAAACCCCCTTGCCAGAAAAGAACATTTTACATAATTGAATAGTGTTTTATATTTATGTTTTGTGTTTTAGTTTTTAAGCCAGACCAAAAGCAGAAAGACCTCCTCACTCTGGGTTGCCAGTTTACAGTAAACCTTAAAGGGCTCTCTATGATATAAGATCACGACATCATCCACATTCTAAAAAGAATATTTCTTGGAGTGATATTTATTCAGATTGTCTTACCGCCTTATGGATGATGATTCTGTTATAAGTACTGTGTGCTGGGTGTAAAATACAAGGCTCACTCTGCAAGTGTGTTCTGGGCAATTAACCACTAGATGGAGCTACACCGACCTCCTGTTGGAGGTAACGGATAGTTTGAGATTCAGTGGTTTTGTCTTCCCACCTGCAGCTACAAACAAATGCAGCCATTTGTACGAGTCACAACAGGTAATGCCAAATTAAGCACACACTGCCAGTAAGTAATTCAGAAAAAACAGACAAATAACTCCCCCATATACAAGCATGTCTTAAGGCAAATATAGATAAACATTAGAGTAATACAGGTATGGAGTTAACCGCCACCAATAGCCAAAAAGCATGGATCTGACTTGATTTCTTATAGGGTGACCTAACTTAGTGACCTAGTCATATTTCTATTATTTCTATTTTTAAATACATTATCACTCAAACAAATGTTGAAATATGGAGACTAACAAATGCTTCTAAATAGATAATAGTTTACAAATAAAATATATTCTTTATGAAAATCATTTTGACATATAGATTTAATAATGCCATTGCTATTATTGTAAAATTGTCTTTTATAAACTGTCCAGATCAGGGGGGTGGACAGGGCTCTGTTGTCCCAGGTCCCATCGTCTTAGGGGCCCAGAATTGGAACCTATTAATTAATATTAGAGGCGGGCCCAGGTGAGTTGCCTTGCCCCGAGCCCCCATATTTCTGTCGATGGGCGTGGTCCAGATGATAATTATGTCAAAATATGACTAAGATCATTTTTTATAATCACAGTCTGATTAACTGCTGCAGCGCTACATCTGAACTTCTTTTGTCCTTCATAGCCTTTTAGACACCAGTCTCACAACCCATTTAACTAGAATGTCCAGCTTTTTTTTTCCAGATTTTTTTTCTTGTTTGCAAAGATGTGAAGACATTTTGGCTGGTACAGGCAGTCAGGTTGTAATATATTTATTGGCACATCTTGCTATTCCAACCTCTTACCACATTATGATTGGAATAAATAATATTAGGTATCTTTGGTGTTATTGCAGTTACTGTCTATAATCTTAAATTGGCAGAGTCTGTTCCCCCCACATTTTCTGACTTAACTTTAACTTTATTTGAGGTGGCAATTCTTTATTTACAGTAAATACATTCCTACAGCTCTTAACACTGCATCCACACTCACAGACCGACAGCTATTTCGCTTATTTACTTGGAAACACTGCCATCTGCTGGTCACTAAAACGTACTGAATCAGACTCCAAGACATTCTTATGTGATACTGATAACCCTGATATAATAGTTACGTATAATATTGTTATTACAGTAGAGCTAAATAACTTAAAATCCATCTTTCTATCGCATCAAAGTAGGAGTTTCATCATGTAGTTCTGGCTTTTCATATTTTGTTATTTAAATGTATGTGTAATCTGAAATGATCTTACACTAGAAGAAGTAGAAGCCTGAATTCCTACCAAATAAAGGTGCGTGCGTATTGATTGTGCCATTCCAAGTCTCAGCTGTTTACGCAGGCGCACTGTGGAGCTGAAGTGAAGGGAGTGGAGTGGTTGGAGTGCGGGTCGGTGCTTAGGACTTTTAGGTGATCTTATGAACTCTCTCTTCACGGGACAGGAGAGTCATTTCGTATTTGATAACCCCGAAAGTGCTTTGAATGAGTGCCCTATGTGGATTTGCCGTTGCGCACTAGTCATGGTCCCGAGATTACGGTAACAACTTGGAAATGAGACAGCAGCACAGGGAAAGCTCCAGGTAAAGTGTTCTACTATTTAGTATTTACACAACGAAATTATTCCCAAATTCATGGCGTTTTTTCGAATTTAACAGTGCGTTTCTTAGCGTTATAGCCATGCATTTTGTTTACTTCAGTTCAACAACAGTTCGTGCAAAGCAAAAGCACCGATGCTATGACATTAGCTGAATAAAGTAGTTTTCTACGGTCAACAATCATCGTTAGCACGGCTGGTGTTTTGGAAAGGAACAACTAGTTAAAAGAAATTGTGATCACTATTTTCCGGCACAGCCCTTCAAAATAAAACTATAAAGAAAACCAACAAAACGCATAACCAAAGCAATAATGTAGTTAGATATGCATTTTGTCTCCGTGATTTACATAAACAAATAATAGGATATGATAATGTAATGTTAAAACAGTTTACCGCTTCGAATAATAAAGTGAAATAAGCTGTTATGTTTCATTTTGATAGCAACTTCCGCTTTATACCTACTCCCCTGCGTCAACTTTACGCGCACCAGAGCCAGTCTGAGTGGCGCCGCTAATTAGCACAGGGAGCTAGCCAGGGCCCAAAACTTTTCACGTTTTCATCAACACGTTCAACTTTTATATTCCTTTAAAATACTAATTCAATCGGGTGCTTTTGCTCTCCATATTCTGTGAAATTGAGCTGTACAGAGATTACAGAAGTGTAGTTTGGAAAGGGTTCAAACATGTGAAGGAGAGATCATCTGTCAATAATGTAATATATAACTACCACAATGCAATGCGCGTTTTGATACAGTAGGACATTTGAAACACATAGTTGCATTTAAATATAAGTACTTGCACTGTAGCCTAAATATTTCTCTAAAACTGACTTTTCTTGTTGGAGGGGTCTACCACCTTCTTGTCTGCATGGAGATGTGATTGTTTTTCCTGGAATGTTCCACGGTATGGCATTTAATTTAACCATCTCCAAGGAGACAAGCAAGCTATTTGTGTCAGTTTAGAAGTCGGATCTGTGGAAAAGTGATCCCTCTTACAGTAAAAAATATTCATGAGATATTTTAGAGAAATTAAAACATCTGTATTTAATAATAATGAAAAAAAAAAAAAAAAGATAGGTAGGTTTAATGGTACATTGCGAAACCTTTTACCATCTGCTTGTCTCCAGAATGAATGAATGAATGAATGATTGCTTTGCCAGTCTGGCATTCAGCCTTTCTGCATCTGCATGGAGACAAGCAGGTAATGTCATAAGCCCTCCCTCAAGTAAGAATGCATGATTTTCAGTGTATTTTGAGCAATAAAAACACATGTAATAATGGTACTTAATAGTTCATAGATAACTTTGATGCCGTACTGTGGAACATTCCTGGCAACCCTAACACAGGTAAAGTGATAACATTCAGTAGTGTAACTGCAAACAGAAAAATTGCATAGTGCAGCTTTTAACATGGCATAACTTCCACCAGAAAAGTTGGATAGTATAAAGGTCCTACATTACACAAAACTGACTCTTGTGAGTTTTAGGCCATGTTAGAATGTTGTTACCAGCTCAAAAACATACCTGGAATGGCGTTTTGTTTCATTCGTACATCTGACTACATGTCCAAAGCTCAAAATGTTCCACCTTGTGATGTCATGAAGTGGTTAACAGCTCCTTTTACCTTTAGCTCAGCATATATGGGAAAGTCCTGGGCTGAAATGATCCAAATGATTCTTGTGAAGGTCTATGTTCAGTTCAGCTCATCTTTATTCCAGACTCATAGTCCATTTTTAAAACAGACAAGGACGGTGACTATACATAACAGTAAACATTTATTTTTTTTAAAGGCAACCATACCATTGGACTGGTATCTTATTGCACTGAATCTCATATTTGTGAGTGACATTATTATTTCATTTTTCAGTTTGCTTATCCTGCAGATAAAACTGTACATTAAGGGTTTCAATACAGCTGGCAGAGAGTTCAATCGTGCAGTTACAAACATCTCACTTGTCCATCATGGCCTCCTCAAAAGCACCTGCAAAGCGCCATTGTAGGCACCTGTAGTCTTCATAAACTGGCTTGTATGGACTAGCACTAGCATAGAGGAGCACTTCCTGTATTACCACATGACATCACAAGGTGGAACAGAGTAAATTCTGTTTGAGAGAAGAACTAACCAAACCCTAACCCAAAATATGATGGATTTGGGCATTAAACATGTGTGAATGAAACAAAACACAACTTCAGGTATATTTGAGATGATGAAACCACATTATAACAGATCAGAAAACAGCACAGCATGGGCCCTTTACTAATAATTTGCTATTCCACTGAAATTCTTAATTTTCTCCTTTCATTGCAGATTATGGCAACTGTGAGTAAATGAAGATGTGTTTCACTTAAACATGGCAGGGTGGGGCATCTGTGACGTTTCTCCCCTTGAGTAAAACTGTATTAACTGTCGTGTGGTGAAGAGAGCAGAGACGATGTCCATTCCCGGGACACCTACGAGTAATGATGCGTGTCTGAGCATCGTCCACAGTCTCATGTGCCACAGACAGGGCGGCGAAAGCGAGACTTTTGCTAAACGCGCCATAGAGAGCCTGGTGAAGAAGCTGAAGGAGAAGAAGGACGAGTTGGATTCTTTGATCACAGCAATAACCACCAACGGAGCACATCCAAGCAAATGTGTGACCATTCAGAGGACTCTAGACGGACGCCTGCAGGTAAATGCCGTAGGACGTCATCTTGAAAATGCACATCATATTTGATCTTGTAAGTTAAGCTGAGCACTGGAATCCCCTGGGAATTTAACACATTTGCTATTTTTGCTACCTAAATTATTTTGAAATTTCAACATTATTTCTGTTTTGCCATTGTACTGAAGGGTTGTTAGAAGTATGGCAGTATTGAAGTATCAGATCAGCTAAAATAGTGTAAGATCTTGTCTAAATAAAAGCCTTTAAAATTATCCTTTTGGTGTCAAACCACATCAGAATTGGGTATTGCCAATGATACAGTCTTTTAAGTTGAAATTGAGTTTGAAATTTTAGTACTGTGACAACACTATCATATTGTAATCTGAGCTAGTGTGTGAGCTAAGTTTAAGTCCATACCAGAATTCCAGGTCCTGTAGTGAGGCAGAAGTGGTTCTGAAGTAGTAACTGTTGCAGTGTCCTTAGGAACACTTCTCTCACATTGCCAAGTATGAATGTGCAGTGTGAGTATTTGGTGGTGGTTGGAGGGGTCCATGGCGCAGATTGGCACCTTCACTTGAGCCGACTGACAGAATTTTACAGCCCATTTAGTTTTTGTGCAATTCTTGAACTTTTACAAAGACAGTGGCTGCGTTCCTATGAACACCAAAGTCTCATTATTATCTGATTATGGACCTTTTTTAAAGGTCATGTGAATCATCAAAGGACCATCGTCAGAAAGAAATCAGATTATAATGTTTACATGTCTATCTTAGTCTCTGTTCTAACTCCAAAAATCTGATAATAATTAGATTTTGAGAGCAGTGTAACCACAGACATTTACAGCCATTTTAGCACATTTCTGATCAATTGCCAAAGTAGACTGATTTTCTGATTATTCTTAATGGGTGAATCCAAAAACACAGATATTCTCTTTTATTACTGTTGGCCTATATAATGTTGTGATGTGACACACGGCACTAGTTGACCAATATTATTTAATACAGATAGGAATCAGCTAAAATTAATACTGTTAAAATGCTCATATTTGTTGACATACAATAAGTTCCTGGGTCTAGTCAGTAATAGACATGATCAGGATCAACATTTATGAATTTACCTTTTGGAAGTTCAATGTAAACAATACGAAAAACTTACATGACAGAAGAATTACATAGAAGAATTACATAGAATCTGAAAATCACTCAATGTAAACAATACGAAAAACTTACATTACAGAATGTAAGTGTTACATAGAATCTGAATCATTCCTATCATGATTATTACTGTATATTCATTCCAGGTGGCAGGTCGTAAAGGCTTCCCTCATGTGATCTACGCCCGGCTCTGGCGATGGCCTGATCTGCACAAAAACGAGCTGAAACACGTTAAATACTGTCAGTTTGCCTTCGACCTGAAGTGTGATAACGTGTGTGTGAACCCATACCACTACGAGAGGGTGGTGTCTCCTGGGATCGGTGAGTCTTTAAGAATCACCATTTTGTTTTTGTGACTGGACGATTCATTGGTTTCAGCTTCCTGTTAAATAGATATAATATCGTACTGGGGCATCTAACGCCCACCCGCGGAGTGTATATGTGATAACAGAGGAGAGAGAGAGATGTACTTTATTGATCTAAAGGGAAATTCAAGTTTTGCTGCAACATTTACACTGTGCTTCTCAGTGGCCTTAGTGCCAAAGGTCTCAGTGCAGTTTAATAGGAAGACTGGTCGGCTAAGGTCAGCAGATTTGTGTGAGGACAGTTTGAGGAGCTCAGCGTGGCTCTGCACTCTGGACACAGCGGGAAATCTGGGCACAGGCCTGACCGGAATTAGTTTGCCAATGCAATATTAAGCAACAGTAACCAGGGCTGTAGTTCTTTAGCCATTTAGTCGATTAACCAAAATTTGTATTAGTCAACTAATAATTTTATTTAGAATATAAGACATAAGATATATTTGGGACAACAGCAGAAGTTAGTGAGTGAGCTGAAGGTGGCTTTGGTATGTATATGTAAAAAGGCAGATTCAACTTTTACAATTCTTCATATAAAACATTGTTTTTATATGAACTTATATGTTCTTTATATTTACTTTTTTCATTTATGAACTGTGTACTCTTGTGAGTGCAGTTTGGCTCAGATAAACACAGAGATGCATAATAGTTTTGAAAGGTTTGTAGTCGAATAATCAACAGTACATGTCTTAAGTTGATCAAGAATATCTTTAGTTGACTTCAGTCTTAACAATAACACATTCTCTCTTCATTCCTGTTCCTCAGACTTGTCGTCTCTCACTATCGGACACAGTGTTGGATCTGGACCTGGCTCCTCTCGGATTGTAAAAGATGAGTATGATTTTGACGGTCCTCAGAGTCACCCCTCCATCGACTCAGGACACAGTCTGCAGACCATCCAGCACCCGCCCTCCTCCTCCAGACCACCCCCACCCGAGCCCTTCTCCAGCCCCAGCCTCCTCACTCCCTCTGAGGCATCCTCATCTGGTGCTGCCCCCACTTTCCCCGCCATCGCTGCTGCTTCTGGAGGTAACTCACTGTGATTGTCATCATACATTTAAAACTGTCTAGTTAATGCGAAAGAGCTTTTTAAATTTTAAGAATATTATACTATATTCTAGAGTTCAGACTTTTATGCTGAGAAAATTTGTTTTTAATTAGACATTATAATCATTTTGTTTACAGTTTTACTATAGAGTTGTGTCCTCATCAGAAACAGTGGAATTTTGTTTTCCTTCACTCTCAAACATTTAAGTAATCTTGACTGTCTTTAGTAACTTAGTAAACATTAAACATTAAAAAAATAAGTTTTTACATGATGTACAGTTACAGGCAGTGAAATCAGTATTAGATTTGAACATATTTCAGATGTGTCCTGTTTATTGAGCATTTTGTAATATTTTTAAACTCCTTGTTTTACGTCAGGAGCTGGTTCCTCTTGGCCTCGTAGCTCCAGCTTCCCTCCAAACATCCCCCATCATTCAAACGGACATCTGCAGCACCACCCTCCAGTGCCTCACCCAGGACACTACTGTAAGACTGCACTATTACAACAGCTGTGTTAAGATTAGGGTGAACTTTACTGAGGAGATTAAAGGAAGCAAGGCTGCCAACACTAAACACACATGTAGCCTTCACTCTTTACAAAAGGAACTACAATCACAACTGAACTTCTGTTGCCTGAGCCTAAATCTGCAGATTGAAGGTACACAGTTTAGATAGTGAACATTCAGATCAGAGAGCAGTATTTTAGGTCAAATTAACCTGGATTTTAAGTCAACTGGATTTCAACATTGAAACTGGCTACTTAAGGCTAAGGCTCATTTTGCTTTCTGATTGGGTGATCGTTTTGAGAACGTCCAATATATTGTAATAGAATATGTCAGCATTACAATGAGTATTGGTTGTCTCTTTATTTGATTTAACCACGTTTTCCCTCTTATCTGGAGATGAAATAAAAATGCTACATGCCATACCTTTTGAAGTGCTATATGCCAAATTAACCAATTATCTATTGATAATGATTGACATGATTTCTTTTTCTAGGGCCAGTACATAATGAGCTCGCCTTTCAGCCTCCCATCTCCAACCATCCAGGTAACAGCACTTTGATATCCCACTTTAAAGGTGCACTGTGCATTTTTCTGATGGAGGGTCTGCCAGCAGCTTGTCTCATGGAGATGTTATGTCTTTCACTGGGATGTTACAGAGTATAGGATTACACAAATATAGTGTGTAATCTATCTTGCATTATTATGATGTGGCTTGCTTGTCTCCATGGAGACAGTTAAATTAAATAATGTCCTGTAGTACATTCCAGGGAAAACATTCTCATCTACATGGAATCAAATAGGTGGTGGACCCTCTACCAGAAAAGTTAAAAGATTTGTGTGGATTTTTGATGACATCACAACATTGTATAGGCCAATATTATTTAATACAGAAGGAGCAACTAACAGTAATATTGTTGCTTTTTTTTTTTTTTACAATATATGAAGTTCATTTAACTCACTGATAGAAATCATCAGATTAAATGTTTGTGAATTTACCTTTTAAATATTTCTTGTCAAAGTACAATGTAATTAATAGGGTAATCTGGTTCTTGCCCCTTATCTGTTATGTTAGTATGATGTCATCACATTTTGGAACCTGAAAAGCACCAGTTCCTCTGTAGTTACACTTCTTCCTCCTCTCCTCCTTAGCCCCTGATTACTGGTGCTCCATCGCGTACTTTGAGATGGATGTGCAGGTCGGGGAGACATTTAAAGTGCCCTCCTCGTGTCATATCGTGACTGTGGACGGATACGTGGATCCTTCAGGAGGAGACCGCTTCTGTTTAGGGCAGCTCAGTAATGTCCATCGCACTGAGGCCATAGAGAGAGCACGGTACGACAAGGAAATATTCTTTGTTTTTGTGTAACAGTTGAATGTTTTTTCCACATAGGCAAAGGTCCAGTCTCTTCTATATTAAAATGAACTCTGTGCTTGTTTGTCATTGTGTCTCTCCAGGCTCCACATTGGTAAAGGGGTGCAGCTGGAGTGTAAGGGCGAGGGGGACGTGTGGGTGCGCTGCCTCAGTGATCACGCTGTGTTTGTGCAGAGTTATTACCTCGACAGAGAAGCAGGAAGAGCCCCAGGAGACGCAGTGCACAAGATCTACCCCAGTGCATACATAAAGGTCAGGGTGCCCTCAGCTCTGATTTCTGTTATGTTACATTTTGGTCTTTGTTTAGTCACCAAGATATTTTAGTCTAGTATCTATTTAATAAAGGTTTGGAATTTTAGTGGAAGAAATATGCTAATTTAGTAGAACTACATGTGTAATAGTACAAATGTATATATTTTCTTCTACACACGTTTGTATAAAATATAAAATATACAGTTATCTGAACTCTGAGTTTGTATACGGTCTCTGGTATCTGGTTTGGGCCTCTGTGATTAGGAATACAATAAGAATAAGAGGGGTGACAGTACATCATTGGTAGAGCGGTCACATCCACTGACCTGTAGGTTCAAGCTCCCTCAGATAAATGTTGTTGTTGTGTCTTTGGGCAGGACACTTAACCCCCCCTCACCCCCAGGGTACACAGGTGTATGAATGTGTGTGTGAATGGGTGAGTGGTTCCTTGATGTGAACTGCTTTGAGTGCCTTATGCATGGATCTAATTTCCACTCCCTTTTCCTTTCGGTTAAATGTGTATTGGCTGACAAAAATATCTATACTTAGTTACTGTTTTAGTCATCTCTTGTTGTGTATTATTTGAGTAAAAATCTCTCATTGACATAAATAAACTAACATAAGTGTCCCCTGTGCTTCTGGGTTCCAGGTGTTTGACCTGCGGCAATGCCACAGGCAGATGCAGCAGCAGGCGGCCACAGCTCAGGCGGCTGCAGCGGCTCAGGCTGCTGCTGTGGCCGGAAACATCCCAGGACCAGGGTCTGTGGGAGGCATCGCTCCAGCCATAAGTACGAACCAGGTTTACATAAAGATTTATAACAAACACTGAAGATGACCATGTTCAGTATAAAAACTTAGATTTGATAGAGTAAAAAAGTGGTTAAAAATGCTCTGGGGCACTCGGTTGGAAATATTATAATGGCCTGTCCTTAAACCTTTAGTGGTTACATGAGAAAAATGCAAAAGATGGGTGGGTACAATTTAAAAATATATTGTGGGGTCAATTTTGAATTTGTCCAGCAAACTCTAAAAATTTACCCTTCATCTTCAAATGGCATTAAATTATTCATATAACATTATGTGTTGTCTTGTCAAATCTCATTATGTTCTATGCAATACTTGAAATTACAGAGGAAAATGTTTTTTGTCTGGTCATGGGTTTATCAAGTCTATTATAATGTGTCATCCACTGTTTTCTAATGAAACATAACTGTGTTATTTTTCCCAGGTCTGTCTGCAGCGGCTGGTATCGGCGTGGACGACCTGCGCAGACTCTGTATTCTCAGGATGAGTTTTGTGAAAGGCTGGGGCCCGGACTATCCTCGCCAGAGCATCAAAGAGACGCCATGCTGGATCGAGATTCACCTGCACCGAGCACTGCAGCTGCTCGACGAGGTCCTGCACACTATGCCCATCGCAGACCCACAGCCTTTAGACTGAGCAGGGCCTCAGGCTGGAAAACTACCACCAGTGACTGCTATTGGGCTTCACACTGCTGAAACTGTGTCTAAATGGGTTAAAATGATCTGAATTTAGAATATTGGTCATGTTTTAATCATTTTGCATTCCAAATATGGTCTCAAACTTTCCACAAAGTACCACAACAAAGTTAAAATTTTAAATACAGAATAAAAAATAAAAAACATGAAATATGAACTGACAAACTAAACCAAGAATCATCGAACATGTTTGTACAGACCTGAACTACAGCCAGCAGTTTTTAGGCAGAATACGACAAGAAAGTTTCTTGGTATTTCAAAAATTTCAGCCTTTGCAATTTGCTAATATTGTCCATTGAAATTGCAATTTGAATTTGACTACACGTCAAAACTACTGAAAACAAGATTAATATTTGAAATTAAAGACATTTGAATCCATTATTTCTGCAGTGTTGGGAGACTTTTATTTCTTGAATGCTTTAGGAATCTTTTAACTGTTTGTATAAAGTTTGATGGACTTTGATATGCAACACCTGGATCTGTTACTTTCTAAGCATATGACATTGTTACATTAGAACTATAACTGTGCCCAGTGCATAGAGTGGAGCTTTGATGAAGTTTGATAATGACTTAAAGTGCACTATGGAACTTTTCTGGTTTAGGGTCTGCCACCTTTTTGTCACCATGGAAATGTTATTGCTTTGCCTGAAATGTTTCACACTATGACATTAAACTGCATTATCTCCAAGCAGAAAGCGATGCCACCAGACTGTTACAGGTCAGTCTAAACGCTGGATGGATGCTGGGTTAGTTTAATGCTAGACTGAGGAACATTTCAGGCAAAGTAAATAATTGAGAGGTAGCAGGTAGCAGATCCTCCATCAGAAAAGTTACACAGAGCACCTTTAAATGCAGTGCAATGATTTCTACTGTATATGACCTGTGCTCTGAGCGCACAGGAAAGCACTTCTTTCTTTTGGGCACTAAGAATGGAAACTGGTTTTAATTAAACACTGGCCTGGACATTATTATTGTCTATTTATATTGTGTATTTTCCCATCATCTCAAATATTATAAACATTACTTACATATACTAAGAAAAATCCCTTTTGTTAGATCCATAAAATTAAAGAAAATGCATTTGCACATTTATTCTACATTTCTGCACCTTTTAAATTTTAAAGAGCAAGAGCTATGTAACTTTTCTGATGGGTGCAGAAAGGTTGCACAACACACCTTTAAACAGGACCTGTATGTAAGATTTGTATTTTAAGTTGTATATGCTTGACCTGTGTCCCCAGATACAAGGTAAATACATCAAATATAGTTTACTGAAGAATAAATTAGTATTACAGTTGTTAATTACAAAAACATTGGACATGTCAAATATAATCTGGTGTTTTGGTTCTTAATCCAATCAGAAAGCAGAATGAGAATCACATGCATCTCATTTGCATTGCTGGTTTCGCCACTGAAATCCAGTTAGGTTAAACCTAAAAGACGCTCTCTGATCTGCTTTGGCTGCAGCGTCTGGGGTTTAAATAGTGACCAATCATGATTAGTGCTAGTGCAGCCTCTGACTTGTATGTGTATGTGTATGTGTGCTCTACCTGAAGGTTAAGACTCTGCTAACACAGGTTCAGATGTGATTGTGATGACCTTACAGCTTCCACCATCAACAAGGTTTTTAAAAAATAAATAAATTACACGTCAAGTTTGGCTTTAAATGAAACCGTCTTTATTAAGTAACTTTAATATCAGAAAAATAAAACTCTTTAAATTCTCTTTACAGCAAATATATAATATCAGTGCTTTGGCCGCAATAACTTAAAAGGCCATTATAAAATATAGTTGCTTTTAAACTCCAGACTCAATTTGAATGTATATATGCCATAAGACTCTCCTACATATACAAAACAAAATGTAGTAAAATTAGCAAATACTTTGAACTGTTCATACAGCCTATCAATCAATATATATGCATTTATATAGATTTCTACGTTACATGTTAACAATATTATACCGCTCTCATTTGGTAGAGTACAGACATGAACAGGCAGCTCGTATCCTTGGCCTTTTTACAATTGCAATGAGAATTCTTAACATTTTGCTGTACATGCACATTCCATTTTCTATTAAAAGTGGGGTACCTGACTCTTCTCATGTAGAGGAATAAAATATCTATTGATTAGTTTATCGATTGCAAACACAGAGGAAAGTCTGTCTGGTCCCTCCCTTAATAACAGTATAATCAGTTGCCACAAGATGTATTCTCGATCAATTTTAAATAATTAATGGTTCAGTTCTCAATTTTCGTTACACAATGTCTGATTTGGGATTAATAATTTAGCTGTTAATAATACGTGGCACAGCTTTTTAGAACTACAACTTCTCAAAGCAATGTCATTTGCATTATTATTATTATCATTTTTTCCAATTTTGTCAGCTCTAGGAACAAGTTCAAGGCCCTGTATCTGATTTTTTTTAACCCCCATGTATGTGAGCTAAATGTGATTTAGTCCCCAGGGTCTTAGAGGCCCCGAATTGGGACCTTTGCCTCTTCATTAATATTAAAGAGGGGGACCATGTGAGTCTTCTTGCTGGGGGCCCCACACATTTCTGTCAACAGGCCTGCTCAGAATGCACCAGGTAAGTGAGGAATAACTTGCAAAATGAATTACTGGTAGTTTTGTTTCTCACATTAAAAATCAGATACAGCGCTTTTAAGATGGATTCAAATACTTCTTCCTTTAACCATTTGAAAATCAGGTACCCCAGTTTTAAATTGAACTGCAACTATCAATACTATTATTATTATCAATACTGTAAACTAAGAACTATAAACTACAAGCAAAGAGCACTGACCCCCTTCTGAACCGTTTAGGCAATCTGTTCATTCAACTTCATCACACTTTTAAGTAAAAAAATTAAAAATCTTATTGTAAACATTTTAATATAGATATATTTATGTATATATATGAAATGTAACAAAATAAGTAAACTAAATAAGTTCTGTATTCTCATCAGTCATTAATAACAGTAATCTTATAATACATACACAAAAATGTAAAGAAATTGTAGGCCAACAGTGTATTGCATTCCCTCCGAGAGAAGAGAGAAAAACTAGCAAAAATAATCGACCCTTCAGAGCTGTAAAAATAAAAACATTAAAATAATAATAAAACGGACGGATTGAAGTCCAAAGTGATTTTTTTTTGCACTTTTGAAACTTATTTGGTTCAACTTTGATGCCAAGACACTGTCAAAAAATGTCACCAAAATACTGTTACTAACTACACTGCAAATCTAGAATAAAGAGGTTAAAATGAGTTAAAATCAGAATGTTATCTTGATTTTTAATAGTCTTGACTAATTTAGGTTTGCTTAGTTTTTGGACATTTTTACTTTTCCAACTTTAATTCTTGTTTTGAGCAAATTTTACATCTTTTTTTGTGTACTGATAAAAATGCGTTGAGACTTAGGGATGCACCGATTCAGCTTTTTCAGTTATGATACTGATATTGATACTTTGACCAAGTATCTGTAGAAATGCGACATATCAACCAATATCAATGGCGGGACTGAACATGGCAGTTATTTCCTTAAAACACAAGTTACTTATTACACAAGACATCCAAGTGTTATGCAACTGTTATTGATCCTTCACATCACTACAGAAGAGGCTTGGATAAATCAAAGTTCAAATATAGCGACATTCTAGGGCAAAATCATCCTGTAAATAATCGTATAACATCCAATTAGGGTATCGGATTAAATCGATAAGATGGGACTGATACCCGATCCAGCCTTTTCTTCAGTATCGGTATTGGTGCGTCTCTAAATTGAGCAAGTTTCATAAGCTTATCCATTTATTGCGTTTCCATTTTAATGTAGTTATCTTCCGTATTTGAGTTTTTCTAACTGATTGGAGCAATGATTGTAAAGATGATTAAAGTTGGAAATGTTTAAATGTATAGATATTGAAATAGTCCAATTCACTAGATGTACTAAATGAATCTGAACTTCTGAACAAGATTTCCATTTTGACTTTTGGCCATTTTAACTCTCTTATGTCTGCAGTGTATGGTCCAATGTCCAAACCAGTAAACCGACTGCTCTATTGACCTTGTGTAGTGTTTAAACTGCCTCACATGTCCCTCCACTCAAGTACAAAAACACATTTAAAGCTACGATGAGAGATGATTCTGCAAAGCTGTACCAATAACACCGTTCTATTGTAATCAACAGGACAAAACCAAATCAAGTCCCAGGTTATCAGCAGGTATGGCAAATCTGTGCTTAAACTGTAACTCCATAAACAACAGGATACAAAGGTGTACCATAGTAAACGGTCTCCAATGAAGAGCAACAGACTGGCAATATTGGTTCCAGAAATAAAGTTCCCGTTCATTTTTTCCATCCAGGCTCGAGGAAGAAAAAGCAAGTATGGCAGTTATCAGTGGGGGTAAACAACTAATCATCATTTATTTATATATATAATTAAATGTTATTTAAAATACAGGAAAAAATATTTTTAAAAATCTTAATTATGCTTCATAATTTTGCAGTATCAAGAATTTCATGACTAGATTTCTAATTAAATTGTGCATCTTATCATATTTGCTTTAGGGATAACTCAATAAGACACAATCAAACTTACAGATTTGTTACAATATTTTTTTTCTTCTGTGTTTTTCAAAGTTTATGTAAAAAAATGAAGAGGATTTGACTTAAGGAACCAAAAATGTCCATTGAGCTCCATTACAAACAGCCTAAATAGATTCCTATAGCACTGGATTGCTTTTACTCTATTTTGTAATGAGTAACCGGTACTGTAGTGAAATCGATTATGTTATGGCTTTTGCATAGGGCCCTATTGGAAAATCGTTATTGGAAAAAAAGTTTGTGAATGTTTGGAAAAAATGGCCTTGATCCTAAGTTGTTGCATCCCAGTGTTATTGAAAATCAGTGGTCAATGGGATATGTATACACGGTATAAAAAAATATGATCTGAGCTAAAATGACTTAAATTAAAAATATCAAATTGTATTGACTAGTTTAGATTTATTTTGTTTGATTTTGAATTTTAGAATTTTTCAGATTTGTTTTTTTTCCAAGGCAAAGGTGAGGTAAAAAAAAATGCACTTAAATAGAAGCTAATGGCTTCATGCGAGTTAAACATTAAATAAATCTGAACTTGTCAAATCTAATCAGATCAAGACAGGTATTTTCAGTTAAGTCATTTTAACTCTAGATATTCTTTTTTGCAGTGTATGCATTCTGCAAATAAAATAAAGTTAAACCCAGTCCAGTTGTACAGTACAGAGGATAGCTGTAAAGTTTTCATCTTTGTAATTAGCAGTTGACATGAGGAATGCTAAAAAAGTACCAGCAATGTTTGATTTTGGCTCAAACTCAAGTACAATATTTTTAAAACAAATCTAATAAAAAAATAATAAGAGATCTTTTTTTGTGTGAATTTTCTTGAGACTCAAAAATTGAAAAATATTAAGTTGTTCCACTTAGGCGAATTTGAATGACTGGATGTTTCTGAATACTGTCAAACCAAAATGTTGATTTTGTGTTTTGAAAAGTGTTATTCCTATGGTCAGTTAATTATAGGCTTTTCAAGAAGGCCACAAGTCTTAAGTCAGAGCAACACTTTTCATTCAGCTAATTTTAGTATGAAATTAGGCACACTTTTATTGTAAACTATTTAAAATTAAGTATTCGTAAGTATATGTGATGTTGTTATCCAAGTTGGCTAAAAACAAGGGAGCTTCCAACTTATCCATATCCAGTTGAAATTTCAAAAATCATAAAGTAATAAAGTTGAGGTGTATTTTAAGTCCTACCCACTCTGATTCATACTGGGCTCAGTACATAAAAACTAAAAGCCTCAACTAGGTCTGATGTCAATGCAAGTGATTCGAATTTACTTAAAATTTAAATGAAAAAAAAAGAGGTTAAATAGTTTTGGAGTGACTTAATCTAAACAAGCAGTTCTTGCATTTTAAAATTTAACAATTTTCAAACGCAGAGGCCCACAATTTGCATTTAAAATGATAGATTTCTAAATAAAAAATAGGTAGGCAAATAGTTTCGTTACACATTTTAGGGAGTAGAATGCAAAACGAATCCCATAATAAAAGACATTAGATGCCCCGCCCCACCCCCATTGCTACAGAGAGGGCAACTATCCCTCCCATTGATCAATCAGTTGTGGAAGAAACCTTCACAATAGCAGGCACATGAATGGGTTAAATAAATATCATTCCTTGATCAGTTTCAAGTCCCCACTCAACTGGGTGACAAAATACTGCTTTAGTTAACCTTTACGTATTTGTACACTGCAAAAAATTATAATATCGAGTTCAAATTACTTGAATTCAAAATATTCATTTTAATTTGTATAGTTCTTAGGACGAAAATTCTTCTATTTGTTTCAATCAATTTTTTTTGTTCTCAGCCAAATTGTGCACTTTTAGTTGTCAATTTTAGTGCAATTTTCTTAATCCACTGACTGATATTTTTGTGAATTTTAAAATAAAATGTATATATTGAGACCAGTGAAAAATGTCATGAAACTGTAATAACCAGAAAGTAAAATATATAAAAACTTTCTGTTTGTTTTATCTACCCTCTGATTTTGGGTTTAGGTTGACTACCTAAAACAAGACTCAAAAACTAAATTTTGGACTGAAACACATCAAAAAACCTTGACCAACAAACTAAATAGAAGTTCATAAAAACTCAAATAAGGATGAATATTTGGAAGTCAAAGCCATGTTAACTCAAGTACACCTTTTTGCAGTGTTCTTTGTTGGGAAAAGCTGATTACGTGCCTTTGAGATCTTATAAAATAAAATAAAATTTGAAAAAAAAAAAAAAT
>KN500746.1:3270-17051 GCA_000787155.1 Scartelaos histophorus | reverse complement strand
TCAAACTGGTCGACCTTCTTATGACTCAGGCCCGTGAAGCAGCTCGCAGACTCCAAAAGGCTGGTGACCCCTGGCTTAAGCCAATATTCTGGATAGGCCTTTAATTAGAAGTCATTTACAGGATGAGTTTGGCCTAGAATGCCTCATAATGTTTAAACTAGTATTCATACAAAGCTCTTCAGTAGTTATATGAAGGTTGAATAAGAGTTAAATAACACTATGGGATCTCTTCAGTTAAGACTTAAGTTGACTGTGTTTTAAGAAAATCCTGTAAGTGCCATTTTCCATCCTTACACTGTTATTGGCTAATATTCAGTATAAGCAGATACTTAAAGTCACAGTATTGGGACTGAAAAGGCTGTTTCAGTGCATGCTATACAAAGGAAATTTTCAGACAAATCAATAACGTCTCCTTGGAGAGAAGCAGGCAGTGTAACCTTCACTGGAAAAGTTCCATAGTGCACATTTAAGACACAGGTAAATTTACCACAAGTCATAACATTTTTTGCAGTAATACATCATACTTTGCTAGCACAGAGCTTTAATGCCATTATATGAACATTCAGTTTAACTACTCAAGGGAATAAAATATATTGACTAAAGACCCAATCCCTGGCACAAAATCAGATCACTACGCCATGCAATATGTTTCACCACAATATAAATGATCATATTTAGTTCTACTCCTACAACTACTGTCCATCTGGCTGTTTGTAATAGTTGACAAATTACATAATCAAAAAAGACACTGTGCAACAAAAACTATGACAATGTTTATGAGAATATTTTAATAGAAACAAAAGATGTATCCTGTTGTTGTTGGACGGGGTGACAATACGTCCAGCTCCACATCCAGGCGACATATACGATGCTGTTATATCCTGTGTAAAATGGCCCTGGTCTGATAGGGCTCATGCTGCTGATACAATGACCCGGTTTAATAGTGAAACCTTGTGTCTGCCATGAGTCAGTGCACACAATATTAGCATAAAACTGCAGCGCCACGCCTTGTAGTTTAATATGGGCAGGATTATAGGCCCATCCTACAGCCTCTTGCACCCGCTCTGTTGTATCTGACACCTGAGGAGGTACTCTGTAAAGGCAGGATAAACACCAACCTCATGCAGAGACCGCTTTGTGTCCAAATCTGACATTTCTATTTGTTTGGTGCATGTCTGTGGAGCGGATTCCACAAATCTTGAGATCCAGGATTACGCTTTGGTCACGTTTCCGTTTCACGCCTAAGCACTTGACCTTTAATACCAGCCGGTGCAGTCTATTTCCAGCAGATGTTTATTTAGCTTACGTGTTTCCTTGTATTTCTATAGTCAGGCGCTAGGCATGGTGAAAGTCCCTTGTTGTAGCCTGGAATCTTGTTGCCAGATTAACATGATTCAGGGCTTTATTAGGATTAAGAGGTTCAGCCATTGGGGATGAGTCATTTGGAGGGAATGGCAGCTGCTATGCACAAAATATTTTAAAAAGGGATTTCCAAAAATGCTGCAATAAAAGAAATTTGTTGTGAGGCTGTTCTGGATGTTAGCACTTTTCTTGCAAGTAAATGCTTACACAAGATACAAAAGGAGGAAACGGTATCAGTCTTTCCATACATTTTTCTCTTCTTGTCCAAAAACTAAGCAGCATTAGCATTTGGGCCTTGGCGAGTTCATTATAAATTGGTTAGCTGTTCACTGCTGTTGATAAACTGGTTTTAAAAAAGCAATTGTGCCTCATAGATCAGACAAAAAAAGAGAAGATACAATACCATCTGAGAGAGAATAAAGGGAAAATTCAAGCAAATATATCTTGCAAAACTCTATAATTTGTAACTTTTTGATAATGATAATGAAAAAAATATGTAATGTTCCACAATAAGCTATTTACTTGATAATTAATTAACGTAACTACTTAATCAAATAAAGAAATTGCTTTTTTTTTTTTCCTTAGTGACAAATATTTGTCAAAAATGTATTGTGTTTTGTTTAACTTTATATTAGTAATTAAAACAACATGATTTGAGCTGCCACCACTGTTTACAAAGACGCATTATTTTCTTAGTTTAATTAACAATTATCAGGCTCAGAATAATCAACACAAAAAGCAATGTATTATCATATTCACGGTAATTAATTTGCATAAAACAAACAATATTAATTTTGGTCTACCTAGTTTAACACCTCCATAAAATACACTGGGGTAGCCAAACAGCCCATTAGCGGAGTATAAGCCTGTTGATTTGCATGGAGAGTGGGGAAGCGAAATCCGATCACAAGTGGTCACCGGAGACAGCGCCGGAGCAGCCTGTTAATAATGCAGGAGTAAACAGATGTACTTAGCCCCGTCCACTGTGGCTGGATCATGACAAACACATGCTAATGCTAACGCTAACGCCAGATGCGGCTCAGGGTCAGGGCCTCTCTGCAGCCTATATCACCACGGCAACCGGGCCCCAGTCTTCATTATGCGGGGTCTCTCAATAGACGTCCGGCAACATGTAAGGTCGGAGATGTCACGATGGCAACGCGCTGGGGAGGAGAGGAGCGTGTCTTACTCATGTGTTTTACATATTTATTGAGTTCACGTGGATGTCACTGGGATCCATCGACCTTTAGGTTTAAATAATTCTCAACACATTGGCGGTTTCTAATTACATAAAATGGATGTGCTTGTTTTTACTGATGCATTAAAAAAGAAAAAAAAAACACTAAAGAAAACAGGCTTTGGGCAACTGATTTTACACTGTAACAACCTTCTGAAATTATAATTTTACAGTTTGTTCTCTAAAATATTAAGCTGTAGAAAAGTAGTATATTGGAAAAGATTTTGGTGGGTTTGTTTGCTTCAAGGAAATAAATCAACAATGTAGGCAAAGTGATGCAATACAACAGTGTGACACAACAACATATTGATGCTCTATGGACTACAGATCAGATGGTAAATATATTGTGCCAGTATTTGCATGTTGTACTGCACTGGATATTGGTTTTATGTTTTCACAGACCAATGTTTAGTTGTGTCTGATCAGTTAAAGATTATGTATAAAGCTTTATTTGAACGCAAAGAGGTGCTGAAAACGTCTCCACAGCTCTCTTATAGATTTGTGGTAAAGGAAGTGCTGATAGTAAATTTAAAAAGTGTCATTTGGGGGAAAATCGGCCCAAAAATATAGGCTTATTGGCCATCAGTTGCTATGGATTCTACTGATCATGTCGTGAAAATACCCAAATCAGACTAATTTATAAGTATATGCTTTATTTATACATTTTTTGTAATGGCTAAACTACTATAAAACATATTTTATTGAGTAAACATGGATTCCACGCTATCTAAAGATTTATTTTGTACATGTATAAATCTATAATCCTTTACTTTATAATAAGCACCATATGCTCATTCCATTTTACTTTAATATTACATAATTCCCTCTTCAAATGCCCAGCAGCCATCAAGCAGCAACATCTTAAAATCTACTACAGTAAGTTTATATGTAAAGCACACATTAGGTCAACAGGTCACTATGGACGCCTCTCATTATGTTCCGAATTAATCGACTCCAAACCTTTAGCCACAAAATCAGTCAAAGTGGAGTGCAGAGCAGCAGTGGTTTTATTGAGTTAGGCTGACAGGACAAGTATGGAGGGTCAGGGAGCAGGCTCGATCCCTTTAAATGCCTACTTGACATCGAGACACTGGGACTTGACAAATCTCTTTATGGGTCCCTGAAGAGGTATCACTCTGACCTGCTCTATTCTTTGTGGATGTAAAGTGAAGATTCAATATTTACTCTCGTATTCACCAAGTCAGCGAGGGCAGAAAACTTGACTTTAGTAAACGTGCTGTTACAAAGCGTGCCCTACAGTAATGACCACATATTTCTTAATCTAAAACTCCACCAGCTCGTCTCCATGGACATATTGGTTTACTTAGAATATTCATTATGAGACGGCATTCAATATATCCATCTCACATTTGCTCAGATGCAGGTGTTTATTGCTAAAACATAGTACACACTGCCTAAGGGTCTGCAGGTTGTATTGCTTTGCCAGAAATGTTCCACAGTATAGCATCAAAAATGTATAACTTTTGTATTTATTTAGTTTTGGGTTAAGGTTTATATTGTCCAAAAATACATTGAAAGACATGCCTTCTTACTGTGCTTGAGGTTTGCCTTTTCATAGGGGTGGTCAGTTATTTTTTTTCCATGGGGCCATGTGACAGAATGAATTATATTTATTTAAAAAGCAGTAAATAGCATTGTTTGACAAGCTGGTAAGACTGGACAGAGTGTATGTTATGACACAGCAATGAATAAGTGAGGTTGCCTTATAAAAAAAAATCGAAATGAGCTTAAACGGGCTGGTCAGAGACGACCAAAGGGACGTATGTGGCCCCGGAGCTGTACAATGCCCAAGTCTGAGCTAGTTGTAACTTGCTCTGGTTGTGCCATCTGCTCAACCAATTTGCTGAAGTTTAATATACCATGGAATGGAATTCTAGGCAAAGTAATGCAGGTGACATTCCCTCCACCAGAAAAGCTACACAGTGCACCTTTAAGATTATACCACTTTTAGCCAAAGTAGTACAACTATTAGAGACACATTGGGTTATGGGTCTGGACAAAACATCCATGTTCTTTACCACATTCTTCACACACACACACACACACACACACACACACACACGCACACACACACATATATATTTATATACTTACATTTTTTCAATCTTTGCTGGATGCACAAATGAGGAGGAGAATGTGAGACTGTATCTGCCGGGCAGTGAACCCCAGCGGTGTCAAAGTTGTTTGTATTATTTAACTGAAATGAAAAGTTGTTTCTCAAACTGAGACGCCGAATGACTGCAAGTTGAACTTTTACTATTCAGCTATTGAAACTCTGGCTCTAATTGACACACTGTAACATAGAGAAAGGAACCAGCGATCTATATGCACTGGGTCAGCGCTTCTCAAGCCGGGAGACTAGGGCCAAACATGACACACAGACCAATGGCATTGACACAATGTTTTCTTCATGTTCACTTTACAGTAGATTCATTTCATTTTGATCCTGCAGTGAAGCTTCCAATTATTACTAATAAAGACTTTTAAAGACGTATAGGTTTTCCTTTAACTGGCACTCTTGCCTCACAACAAGAGGTTAATATTCTGACTGTAGTTTTCATGCTCTACTCTTACGCATATTCTGTTTAGCTTTGCTAGCAAGATCAATTCTGAGTTTACAAACTCTTGAGAATTCATCTTATTCAGCTCCAACTCAATCTTCTCCATGTGACTGGTCAGCTTTGACCTGTCACACACTTTGGTTTGTGCGGAAACCAGAGACCGAACAAAAAGAACATGGCGACGCCAACAGACGTACTTTCACTTATTTTAGTCGAAAATATGGTATTTTTTCATGGAGAGAAGTGCAGAGGGAAGCACTTTGTCAGACTTTGCCAGGAGCTTTTCTGGATTTAACTAATGTTTGATTTTGTCCGACGTTATGACATCTGCTGTTCCCAAACACTTTCCGTGAAAGTCATCCGTGATCGACATGAAGAATTCAGTTCAGAGGGCTACATATCAGTCTGGAGAGAGCCAGGTTATGCAATGCTCATCTCCTTTAGGATGTTACTACTTTGTCTTAAATGCTCCACAGTATGGCATTAACATCTATCATATTAAAACAGTTGTAATGTTATGTTATTCTACATTGTATACAGAATATACCTGTGGACCTTTACAGGAGAAGCAATAAGATCAGCAAGCAGCATATCAGCCATTACTAGAAAAGTTGCATAGTGCTCCTTTAACTGCAGTAAAAAGTTTGGAACCACTGCGGGTGGTCTTTTATAAGGTCTTCCTTTGGAGATCACATGAATCTTGACTTCATACACTATACCACCACCTACACAAAACTATGCATTGTAAGATGGAGAGTAGCATAAGAGCCTCACTTCATCCTGGCTCCTCGGGTCACACGGATCTTATCATCGTGTAGGAGTTTCCCAGGAGAGAAAGGAGCTTTACAGATCAAGGAAAGCGACTGACAGGAGATGTAGTGATACTCCATACACGCCGTGTGGGCCCACAGCGGGCTTCATAAGTCCCTATTCTCATCAAGACAATTGGGAAGCTCCATCACATTGGCTTTTTAATCTGGCTAAACAGCACCACTGGGGTAGAACAGAATATCTGTAAATAATTGATGAAACTGCGGAAAAGAAGATCACAGGGTAAAAGAGGGTGAAGTTGATTATAAAAACTACTTCTACAACAGATATGAAAGCACTGAAACACAGCAAATGAACATAATTATAAGATTTTATTTGTCACTTTTTGATGCCTTTGGCCCCTCCAATAACCACCATCACCCCCAAACATTCATTCACACCATTTATTCACATCCTTCATATTAGGAAATGTGGGTTAAGTGTCTTAATACCTGGATGGGGCACCACTGAATGCCAACCAGTCCTGGCCTCTGCATAGCTTCAGAAATCAGATAAAATGGGGCACTGACAAATAGCTATATAAAAATGTACTAACTTTTAGGTTCATGGGTGAATTGTCAAAGTACTGAGCCACTCCTTGACTTGTACGGTAACTGGTGGACTTGTTACTCGCTGCAGCTGTTATCATAGCCTCAAAATGACCTTTCGTTACAGCTTAAAATTGTGTCTGCTGTGAACATATCTGAAGAGGTCTCTCTCTGCTCCTGTGTCCTTCCTACATCCCTCAGTATATTAAGACACATCTGTTGAAGCTCATTGAGGAGGTTTGATGGGAGTTTTGAACAGTCACTTAACCCCCTATTGACGTGACAAAGAGTGAAGACAGAATGTGATCATTTTTAGCCCTTTGCTTCTTTTATGCTGCTGAAATGCATTTGGGTGAGTGTATGTGCCAGAGTGCGTGTCAAGCTGAGGAAAGTGGTCTCTTATACATGATGGAAAAAAATTGATTTCACTTCGACTTATTTCTTTTGCATCTCTTCCTTCCCGATTGCTCGATGATGTGCAATTTTCAGCTGCGGTCTAGCGACATTTCTGTGAGCAGTGTCCAGAATCACAATACCATCAGGCTGCGCATACATCGATTTCTCTTCAACACTATAGAGAGAAAAATACATCCTTAATGGAGATACACAGAACATATAGATAGATATAAGGACTTCTTGTACAGGAGATTGTCAAATGTTTCCATAAATGCAATTGAATTCATTAAGGCCCCCTGAGGTCACAAAAACACATACAGGAACTAAAACAAACTGGATTTCAACAAAGTAAACACTGACAAAACATGACTATAGTAAAGAAACATAAGCAACACTGGTCTAATGCTCCAACTTAAAGTGGAATGTGCTTAAAAATGTTGGAGAATAAAAACATGCAACTGTTTGATTTGTGATGACTGTCAATGAGTAAAAAATGTGTCAAAGACACAGCTGCAAGATATGCTCATATTATTGGGACATGTATAAGTGTAGACAGTGGCTCATTGTGTAAACATATATAATGTATAAACTTCCTTCTCAAAGCCTCATCCCGTCAGATCTCAGAAGCTAAACAAGGCCGGGCCTAGTTAGGACTTGGGTGGATGAATTCCAGGTGGCACAGTGGGGCGCCTGTGGCAAAAACTACCAATGTGTCCTTAGCCACGACACTTTACCCACATTGTCTAGTATGACAGTGGTGTGAGCGTGAGTGTAGGTCAGAGGGGCCGAAGACGCAGACTGGCAGCCTCACTTCCGTCAGCCTGCCCCAGGTCAGCTGTGGATATAGTAGTGATTTAACACCAGCTGGTATGGAGTGAATAAATAATACACCAAACTGTAGCGCGACTTCTGTTATATAAGACTAATTCATTATCTTTATTATGAACTGTTCATTGACAAAAGTTACATTGTGGCAAAGAAATGAAGACACTATGTGATATACTGTCCTAGTGTTGTGCAATGAAAGGGAACAGACTTGTTGAACCATAATAAAGCCGGCCTTATACAAGCGTACAAGTACAAGTGTGTACAGCTGAGTTGTGTGTTACCTTACATATGTTGTAATTTAATGCACTGCAAAAGCATTAGTGTTGGTAAAACAGGCCATTAGAATAGGTGTCTATGGACCTCTATACCTTATCATTAGTGAGATTATCAAAGTAACAGACAATGAGTAAAGCGGCCACTCCTCCTGACTCACTTAATGAGATGCTAATTATGAGTTCAACATTATGGATGTGGCGCAGCCCACTTTTGGCACAGCAAAGTCATACAAGTCAGACAGCACATGTACAGGTTCTCTGGTGTTTTCTAATACATCCCAGTGTTTCCTGATAGATATTTGTGTTCCCTGATACATCCTGGTATTCCCTGATACGTGATGGTGCTTCGTGGCGTCTCTGGTGTTTTTGATACTTCCTGGAGTTTCCTGATGTCTCTGGTGCTGGCAGAAGCTGCTGTATTAAAGATGGAGCTACAGGAGAAAGCCCAGCTTCGTTCATTACCTCCACTCTGGGGAAACATAGGCACATCATGTGGCTTGGCCGCATACATAAACTATGCCATGTGTAGCATGGATGTCTCTTCCTCATAAATAATACTCTATAGAAAGTAAACAGCACACACTGTGATGGGAAAGAGCATGAATCTGTCAGAACCTCTGCTGCAAAATAACGGCTTTGATTTGATTTAAAATGTAAATACCTATTTGTATAGAGAAATACTCTACAGCAATTTGTTTATGGATTTTAAAATTCAGATTCACAAAACTAAATGAGTAAATTTTCCCTGTGTTTATCTTGACAATGACTCCTCGCTTCAGTGAAGTTCGTTCACACTTATTTAGTGACAAATGAAACGTTTAGACTGCAAAGTGCTTGGCTCATACTTGAATAGAGCTCAGGGTGTTAGCTGTAGTTGTCAATAATTCATTCTGTTGTTTTCTGCTCTTTTCAAATTTATTTTCCATGGAAACATTAAAAGAAATAATTCAACAAATTAAAAACTAGAAATTTGTCATTTTCTGTGAAATTAAAACTGCCTTTTAAGTTATGTCAATTTTAAAACTCGGAACCAAGGAAATGAAACATTCAAGTTGTCAGGATATTAACGCAAAAGCAACAAAACCTGGTTAGAGAATAATGTGCATTCCTGTTTTGAACACTTGATTTTGATTTTCTTAAATCATAATTTAACATTTTTCTGAGCTCTCTACCGTTCAAAATGTGGTGGAGTCTATGTGGCTACATTAAGACTGCAGCCTGAAGTGACCCAAATCTGTTTGTTTTTTTCGCCCCTATTTGCCCTGTATCTGATCTTTTAACAACAGTCTGAACGACACAGATACGTTTTTTTCATTTGCGACCCAGGCCACTTGGATATGTGGTTCTAAAACTGATACATATCCGATCTTTTGACATGCGACTTCAGTCTGACCTACAAGAAATCAACAAGTACACAAACTCGATATATGTACAGAACAGACTCACCATCAGCAGCACATCCCACTGTCACACAAAGATCTCGTATATTTCACTCCTTAAACTGACAGAAGCCGTCTGCATCAGTACACAAGGAACGAGCTGTTCAGCGCTTCTAGTTTATGTAAACAAGCCGTGTGGTTTTAAGTTTCTTTTCTGTAAATGTAAATAAACGAGTGCAAAGCTGAATTATATTATCAAACTGATGTGGCTCTACAGTGGTTATGATGTAAAGTTGAGTTTATTTATGCAGAAGATTTTCATTAATAATCTGCTTCAGTGTAGAACTTGTACATGTGACGTTGTCATGTCCTCCAATGTGCAGGCAGGAGACTTTTGTGGCATTTAAAGTTCACACTGGAGATCACATACAATCGTATTTAATTAGAAATGTGAATGAAAAAATCTGCCTTCACAAAAAATGTGAATAGAGCATTAAGCCCTGCAGCCTGAACGTAGCCTAAATGCCTGTTGAGTGTTGCAGTTCCATCCTCTTTTCTATAATCTAATTTAATCTTCTTTAATAAGCTAATGTAAGGAGCTTTGCTGTACTTAAAACTCTGAGAAATCAGTTCCTTGTCCTTTCTAGCCAGCTTTCGGGTGCCTTTAGTGTTCCCTTTGAAGGAACTAGTCCTACCACCACATATTATGTATAACATTATTACCAACACAGTGTTCAGTTTTTACTACACTATAATAAGGGGACACTGCACATGTTCTAATGTCTAACGTTTTGTGATAGTGGATTGTTTATTTCTGAGAAACTCTTCTTCTTCTCCTCTCTACGCTAATCAAACATGAGCCACAAAACCACCTGCTTGTCTCAATGGAGATGTTATTGTGTTGTCTAAAATGTTTCACACTTTATTAAACATCTGTCTCCGTGCACAAACACAGGTGATGACACGGGGCCAAGTCAAATTTCATTATAGTTATGTTGTAAAATGTTATGTGGAACTGTCACTAAAGGTGTAGAGACAAAACACAAACTACAACAAACTTCTATAAACTTCTGCAATCTTCCACAAACACAAACTTCTTCTTGTCCATCCAACTGAGGGATTACAAAACTTTAGATCACTAATTTCCACATGTTGTTGTCTTTTTAGGTCACAAACATAACATTTTAGTACCTATGCTTTCTAAAAGAGACCCCTGATCTCCTTTTGCTGTTGTAGTTTTTCTTTAATAAAAACAGAGCACACACTCTAGATTAAAGCAGAGTGATTTTGTTGTAGTGCCAGTATAAAAATCTTATAGTGCTACTTTAACTTTGTATTCATGCCATAGTCGGTCATATCCGCTGCCCTCCTCACACACATTTCCTGGCTGCTCCTTACAGCAGCAGTCTGGTGGTTATCAGCTGCTTGGAGGTGATGCATATTGATAGCTCCTCCCTGTGTTGACACAGTGTTATTGGATCTCCTGGGTTCAGCAAAGCCCTGAACTCCGTATTTGGTGGAGGTACCAAATAAATCCTATCAATGCAATATTCGCTGAGGAGGGGCGTCCCATTCCTGATTTATGAGTGCTTCGGTAATCCCATAACGTCTTTAGATTTGCCTTGCCTTTACGAGCCCCGCCATTGTGCTAGATCTTCTGGGCTTAGGGCTTGTCATGGAGGGAGAAATTACGAATAATTGACAAAACTAGCTGCCTGATTACTGACTCAAGACAAAAAATAAACAGTGAGATCTTGGCTTTCCGTACCATAAGGGAAGCTATATGCACTGTACAGCCCTTCGGAGGATCAATTGATAGATCCAGTCTAATTCTCAGGCCTGTTCGCGCTCATTTATTTTCATTCGTGCAGTGGAAGCTCCAGCACATTCTCCCTCGTGCATTGTAGCAACCTTCCGCCATTGCAGGCTTATTACTGGGTTTGTGTTTGGCCAATAACACTGGGGCAGATTTTGAGAACATCCATATGCATGCGTTATGATATTGAACAAGGTCAGAGTGGATTTGCTGGTATCAGTGTGCATAGAGGACTATGGGATGTGTCCACCACAGTAAATGTTTAATGTTTTCATATTTTCTTATTTAAATCGAACAGAGGGGCAGTTGCAGGCGCATAAACACCTTTGCAGCTTAAAGTTGCACTATGTAACAGATGTAGTACTCCAGTCTTGGATTTGTGACTTGATTTCCCAGTCACTCCCATGATATTTGACTCTGCTCAAACTGATTTACTGATGCCTAAAGACTCAACTTGAGGTTTAGACTAGAACTATTTGATTCTTGGACAAATGGTTTGGAGTTGACTAGGTGCATGTCTCAAGTTCTTATACTGCTAACGTCTGACTAAGTTTAAAGCAATACATTTCCACACTAAGATAAACTGAGTGAAGTAAAATATATTATAAACTAATTCTGTATTATACAGTGTGGCATTAAACTCATATCTTAGTTTTCTTAGTGTTGTCACTGTACTGAAATATCTAGTTTCAATACTAGTTTTAATATTGATTAGTATGATTTAATATTACTATGAAATATTCTGTATTCTTAAAAAACGCAGGGTGACCTCTCCACAGATCTGACCAGTAACTTGATCTGGCAATGCCACCTGCATCATGACAACAGATACATCTAATGCAATACTGTGGAATATTCCAGGCAAAGGAATAGCACCTCCATAAAACAGAAACAGTAGAGAAGTTAAATGGTGCACTTTCAATATTGTATATAGTTACATTTTTTGTTTTAATTATTTAGAGAATTACTTCAGCCTTGTAAGATCAGAGTTTTTCAAATATCAGATCAGATTTATTACAGTTTTCTCTTGCTCCTGGATTTGCTCAGCTTTAGTTTGAGTCTTGTACCTTCTTGAATTAATCCAAATAGTGCTCTTGTTTAGAGATATTACTGATTTGTGGCAATAAACTGTGTAAAAAACAAATGCAAAAAGCACAGCTAAAGTACACTAGAGCTGACACTTTCTGACAGCACATTTGTTTGCATTGAATATTATAATTATGAAAACAGGGTGCGTAGTGGATTTGTCGACAGAGACAGTTTGAGTCCTATTAAAATGCACCAAGAACAATGTAAGGCGTCCTGATACATTTGCACTGAGACCATAGATGGATGCTAATTCCCACCTTAGGCGCTTAATGCAGAGCTCCACAATGGGCTGCCGTGTGATGCTTTGTGACAGTGTTAACGTCGGCTGTAACTCCCAAGCAGAGAGGGTGGGGCCTGTGTGTCAGATAACAAACAATAATCATAGCTATTTTAAACAACTGTATTCAACTTAAAGAACACGTGCATTCTTGTGGCATGAATTCCCTTTAAACATGCACTTGATCTTCTTGAAGTATTATACTCAAGAAGATACCAACTTAAAATAATGTATATTTTACATTTATATTTGTTCCCTCAGCTGTCAGCAATGGGAATGAACAATTAAACAATTAACAGATTAAGTTCTTAGGCCTGTGAATATTATGCTAACAGAGCCATGCGTTGGTTGAGAACATAATGCGACTGCAGAACAAGTCAAATGATGAGCTTAAAAACTGCATGGAAGTTTCACCTGTGACACAACAATCCAGGCAACATGCAAACAGAAAATCTTTGAGTGCTTACAGAAAACCACTTTAGATTAACAGATTAATAAAACAAAAAATGAGGCAAAATACAACTCCAGGTATTTGATAAGGGGCAAAAATATAACCTCATTAAAAGCTTAGTACAATAAATTTTGCATGTGTTCTTTAAAAATTCAACTGCAATAACAAACCTCTCCTCATACAACATTTTAACATGACTGGCAACCAGAAGTGTAAAATATATCGCCATGTTTATCCAATCAAATCAGCACCTTTTAGACATTCATCAGGGTGAATCAGTGCAGCCGTGTGTCCATCAGAAAGAATAGGGGAAAAAGATTTGCATAATTTCCTGCCAGGCACATAATGAAAGCTTGAAATGAATAATTCTCTCAATAGAAAGTATGAGCGGTACATGTGTTTCTAAGGATGTTGAAATTCAAAGAAATCGGCGATGTATAGTACAGCCACTCCAATCATTCATTGTTTTAGACTGCATAATATAAAAAAGAGAGAAATCTAATGAAAAAACAGTCACAAAAAATACAGTAAGAATTATTATAAATTGCTAAAAAGAAAATTAAGTCACCTTTTTTTGATTAGACTACAGAACATTTCTGAGCTCTTGAAAAGACTGACTGGTGCTCACACAGGCTCCTGACTCTTATGAACGAGACAAGCCAAAGACTGTGAACAGGGAGCTTGGCAACAGGCTTAAACACACACACACACACACACACACACACACACAC